>WBNM01042396.1:0-15377 GCA_013399055.1 Ramphastos sulfuratus | reverse complement strand
AAAAAAAAAAAAAAGAGGCAAAAATCCAAAACACAAAGCCCCTGAAATCACCAGTGACTGAATTAACCTAGAGCTCAGTACATGCTGCTGGGGGTCCAGTGGGATTCTGCCTTACCAAATGATTCCTTTCCACCTCAACCAGCAAATTGGGTTGCTTGGATGGACCCACGAGGAGACCAAGAACAAGCCAGCAGTGCAGCTTTCTCATTCCTTTTTACCTCATGCTGCTGGGGACAGGAGAGGCAGATGAATGCCCTTTCCCCAGTGCTTCCTCATTTGCTAGGCTAACACAGACAGGTGTCAGTGCTTAAAGCTCACAGAGCTGGCCACACCTGGAGGACAGGCAGTCAAACCAAAACACCTGCTGGTTTTGCCCATTAATGTCTCCATACCATGACAGGCTGCACAGAATTAGCCCTCCCAAGCCTGCAGCTCTCTGCTACTAAAATTTGAGACACATTTCTTCAGTTGTTCCCTCCCTAAAAACAGTAAACCTGTAGCCTTCACTACTGTCTGGGTCAGAATATATTTCTCTCAACATCACATCAACCAAAAATAGCTTCACATACTACCATTGGGAAAGAGGTTGCCACTTCCCACACATTTAGCTCAACGAGAGGACTAGATGACAATCCAGTTTGCACAACAGCAATGCTCTACCTCATAGAAGTTTCAGGCAGAAAGAATAAAGCCAACCTTAAACAAATGTTTAAATATAGCCTAGTTCTGAGAATTCATCGCCCTTAATGTGAGCCACTATTGAGACAAATCCATATGCCAGTAAAAGGGGAGTCCAAATTGAAGCAGCCAGTTGTAGAAACAGAGAGAGTTGTGTCAAGGGCTTCCCCCCCCCCCCTCACCACCACTTCCTTTGGAGGAATTAAACTAACTTTGCAGTGCCTGGATGAAAGCCCTTTGCAGAAAAAATGATTGTAGAGGAAATGAAGACTTTTTCCAATCACATAATTTTCTCAAAGTGTCAGAGCCCTCCAATTCTTCAAGCTCCCACCTTACAAACGGAAATTAAATGTATGGTCCCAGTTGTCAAAACACACATTTACCATAAATAAATCCATTAGTCACTGTGAGGTTCTCCCTCTAGGAGTTATTCTGTCTTCTGAGCAATTTTGGTGTGAGGCTGCTGCGCTTAGGACTAGCTGTATGCCTCTCCCTCATGCTAAAGCAGCACCCTGTGCTACAAAGAATGATAGCCTTAGAGCAAGGTGGCACATTCATTATTGTGAGAATGTGGTTTTTAGCAAAAAAACCCTAGACCATCAGTGGACATCATCTTATGCTGAATGAAATCTACATGGTGACTGCTCACAAATATATGCATACATGAAATCTACATAGAGGAATTAGAAATGCAGTACTGATGGGTTTTACACACACACACCCCGTTCTACCACCTAGACAAATACCTACAAACACTTAGAATTGTGCAGATTTGGGTCTCTTCCCCTTGAAGGCAGTAAATAAGTGGTCAGCCTTGCACTTAAAAATCCTTTGTCCTCTTTCTTTCAGCCAGAGCCCAGCCCACACACACAGAATCACAGAAACATGCAGGTTGGCAAAGCCCCTCAGGATCACCAAGTCCAACCTAGAACCCTGCTCTGCAAGAATCACCTTAAACCATACCCCTAAGTACCACATCCAAACCACCCTTAAACACATACAGGGTGGGTGACTCCACCACCTCCCTGGGCAGCTCATTCCAGTCCCTGACCACTCTCTCCATGAAAAACTTTTTCCTCATGTCCAATCTAAACCTCCCAAGCCTCAGCTTGAGGCCATTTCCCCTTGTTCTGTCTCCAACTACCTGTGAGAAGACCATCATCAACAATCATTTGAATCTCATCTCTCCTAAACTTGCAGTCATGCCTTGCATTTGCCATGTGGTTTTTAATGCCTGTATTAGTTTTTAAATAACCTACAGCTTGTGGATCCTTAGCTTGCAGAGAGGGAGTGAGGGCTTCCCAGCAGAGCTGCAGATCACCATACCCAAAGTGCTTTTCCTGACTGCATTCACTGAGCATTGCACAATCCCACGAGTGTGCAGACTCTGTGAGAAATGACAGCTCAGGATTTCTGAATTCTAGAGCCTGGAAACAAAAACTATGCATAGGGAATATTAGGAAACAGAACCACGAAGTGTTGACATCTGACAGAGAGTCATCAATAAAATCATCTTTATAAACAGCTCAAATGTAAGAAATGAAGCTGTATGGGGCTTTGTGTGTGTGTGCGCAGCTTGCCAAAACTCAGTTTATTACAAGAATTAGCACGGTTCCTTATGCAAGTATGGGTTCTGCCTGCCAGTAGTAACTTCCCAAGATATTCCCCCAAACTTCCTCTACACATTGCCACAAAGCTCCCACTCCTCACTCCACAGATATCTTTTACTTTGCTCCTCATCTTACATGTTCTGTCTCAAAGATGAACTAAATGAAGTTAAATGACCCCTTCAATATACCACATTATGCAAACGATGTCCTCAAAAGCTAACAAAGAAGAAAATTATTTATACTGCTATTTAGAGGGCAACAAAAGGAGTAGAAGCAATACATGCAAACACACTTGTCCATAATAAGAGAGAAAAACCAAGCACAATGTTACTTCATATTGCCAAAATTTGTGAGACTTTCCATTCAGTTCCAGGAGAAAGAAGGGGGAAAAATACTCTCTTGTTTGAGATGACCAGCACAGTTTGCCTCTTCTATTACCTTTATGGCTAAGCTAGCCAGTCCAAATCTGTTCTGATAAACTCTTTAGGTGGCTTCACAACATATGTTCACCATGTGTTTGCTATCCACAACAGCTAAGTCACAAGCTTGGGAAGTAAACAGTTTTGAAACCAGCAGCAAGGTCTTCTCAAGAACCCACTAATGAAAACCTGACACATGGAACACACAGCCTCAGAAGCACCAATGTTGCTAACACTCTTGTTTACCTGCTGTGCCAACATGGGAGCTAATGCTGAAATAAAACATCTGAAAAAGGAGGACTAACAAACACACATCACCCCCCACAATGAACCTCCTCTCACTAACTTCTTTAAAAATTAACTCAGCACCTCCACTAATCAGCATTCAAAGGACCATTTCATGAAAAAAAAAAAAAAAAAATCCATTCAGAGAATTGTAATTTGCATAATCTTTACCAATTCTCACATTACAAAGCAAGGTTGGCAGAAGTTGCTCTGTGATTTTTTTTTTTTTCCTGGACTATTTGAATAAAAATTGTTATCATATCCCTTTAGATAGAATGAAAATAAGACTGTGTAAGTGTCTACCTTGGACACAGCAGCTCACTTGAGTGCTCAAGTCCTGTATTTAAGTCAAGGCATCACATTCCATGAATGCTGATACTTTTCACCATTCTTTTTACCTAGTTTATTATTCTGCATGGAATTAAAATGAGCATAAACACATCTGAGTAGCCTAAAAAAAAAAAAAACAAAACCAAAAAAACACACCAAAAAAAAAAGCAGCAATTATCATAGTGTAAAGACCAAGCTAAATCATATTTTCCCCTGTTTTAGCAGTAAGACACAAACAAAGTTTCTCAGTTTACAGAAGAAAATAAGGAAAGAAAAGAAATATGAACACCAGCACTTTTTTTTCCCCTTCACACCAAAGGCAGCAGTCACCTACCTGATAGTAGTGTACGCCATGGGCAGCATGATGTCTTCTTTGCACTAGTTTGGGGTCAAAAGATCCTCTCCTCAGCCTTCTTCACACTTTGCATCATCACCTCATCCTAACAAGTAACCACTTCAGTATTCCCAAGGCCACTTCCAATAATGTTCTGTCTAGTGCTCCATAAACTGTTTAAGTATTTCACTCCCAAGTTCACTACAGCAGCACACAACTATCAGGAGCTAGCCAAAGAAGTGGAGGAGAGCAAGGGGACGGTCACAGGGGACAGGCAGAGCTTATTTCACAGCTTTGCTGACATGGAACCTTCTGCCTTCCCTTTATTGCCTCTTCTCCAGCACCACACTATGCAGTTTCACCTTCCACCAAAAAATAAACACCATTTTTCTCCTAGACAGGTAATTTTCCCACTAGTTTAGTACTACAGATGGGCTCAGCAGGCCAGCAGCAGTATAAGTATGAAAGGAAGAGGAGAAGCCCACCCCATTTAATGGCAGCAAGCTGCTAACTTGCTTCAGCTGCCTGAACCCTAAGGCAGTAACATGTGAAGAGATCATTAAAAGGTTAACTAGGGAGGTTTTCCAGGGACTGCAATGTTTTCAGTCCCTGCATAATAAAGTTCTGGCATTGCATGCAGCCTGCCATGAGAAACACAGATATCTCATGTGGGTAAACTACTTGAAAGACAGAAGAAAACAGTGTGTTCTTACTGCTGGCTTTAACTAGCAGGGCATTTCTGACTCCAAAAAAAAAAAAAGGAAAGAAGACAAGTTTGCTGTTGCAGAGGAATTCATTACTTTTTCAGGATACTTGTGCCCTGCTTTCAGCTGGGATAGAATTAATTTTCTTTCTAGCAGCTGGTACAGTGCCCTGCTTTGGATTTAGTGTGAATAATGTTGCTAACACACTGACAGTTTAGTCATTGCTAAGTAGTGTGGATACCAAGTCAAGGACTTTTTAGCTTCTTATGCCTTGGAAGCAAGAAGGCTGAAGGGGCACAAGAAGCCAGGACAGTTGACCCAAACTGCCCAAGGGGATGTCACAGAATCACAGAATTAATCAGGTTGGAAAACACTTTCAAGATCATTGAATCCAAAACATTGCNAGGCTGTGTCCTCCTCTTCTGCCACTTGGTGCCTGGCAGAAGAGACCAACCCCACCTGTCTACAACCTCCTTTCAGGTAGTTGTAGACAGTAATGAGGTCTGTCCTGAGTCTCCTCTTCTCCAGGCTGCACACTCCCAGCTCCCTCAGCCTCTCCTCACAGAACTGTGCTCCAGGCCCCTCGCCAGCCTTGGTGCCCTTCTCTGGACACCTCCAGCATCTCGACATCTTTCTTAAATTGAGGGGCAAATGTCAAAGACTGTTAGGAGCTGGAAAGGACCTTGAAAGCTCATCCAGTCCGCCCGCTCTGCAGAGCAGGATCACCTATACCAGATCATGCTGGAATGCATCCAAGTGGGTCTTGAATACCTCCAGAGGGGGAGACTGGGGGCAATTGGTCAGGAGGGCCTGACTGGGCATGGCTCAGAGGAGCAGTCAGGAATGTCATTGTGCACCACTTGTCTTTTCCTGGGTTTTGTTTCTCTCGCTTTGGTATCTTCCTTTTCATTACTACTATTATTATATTTTGGGTTTATTTCATTTAGTAACACTGTTCTTATCTCGATCTACAAGTTCGGTGGTGTCTGGTGCTTAGTTGCTGCCTGGGGTTAAATCACAGCAACTTGGTATTTTGACACAAAATGAAAAGCACAAAAGACTGTGTTCCTTTTATTCAAATACCCATAGTAACTATAAAGAAAGATGGTCTGTGCCAACTTTCCAGAACCCCTCTCTGTCTGTAACTAGACTGCCACACACTTTGTCACAGTAACAGGTGAGGAAGAGGCGAAGCTTCTAATGCCAATAGTTAAAATCAATTTTGGTTTTGCTCTTCTACATTCACAAATCTCCATTCTCCCTACCTGCTGATGTCCCACAACAAAAATGTTACTGAGAAGGGCAATAAACCCTAGCACAAGAATAAAGCTTTTAGGTTTGGTTTTTTGTAAAGGAAACACAGGAGAGAAAATAAATTGATTTTTTTGTTGTTGTTGTTATTTGCTTTGCATGAAGTAGAATACACATAAAAACTGGGTTAGAAAAAACAGCCCTGGTGAAGTGCCCTGGGGTGAAACAATGTACAGCCAAATTCTCTCAGGTGAATTTTCAAAACTGCAGCAATCCAACCCTGAAGTAATCTTTCAGTCTACAAAGTAGCCAGCACAAATTAGGGAGACAGAGGAAAAAAGGAAAGAGCACTGCAACTTCAGCATGGTATCTCCTCTTCTACTGGAATGCAAAAACTGCAAGCTCAGCCCAGAAATATGCTGTAATAGAAGAACCTACAGATTATTTTGAACCATTACTTCATATCCAGCCACTGATTACATGCCAGAACGCTCCAGCCAATTTGGACCTCAAACGTGGCCACCGTTCACTTACAGAAGCCTACAGTCTTCTGTATGAGTCCACTAAAGTCGTCAAAGCTACATTACTACCTGCTGCAATGACAATTAATGCTATATATAATAAAAAAGAGATCCTGCTTGCCATAAACATCATTGAAAATAATTTCTTCAACGTCAGTAGCAGTTCTCCCTGTGCTGCCTCAGTAGTGCACTGGAATGCAATCCAGAGAAATCAGAACAACAGCCACTAGCGTCAGAGACAAAAACCAACAGCAGAAAGAAGTCACGGCTGAAATGCAACAATCTTTTTAGCAGGCTAAAGACAACTACTTCCAGCTAAGGCAGAACTCTTTTAAAGTCATTTTCTGAAACCACAATATTCTGTGCAAGCAGAAGCGGTAGGAAATGCTACCATTTCTCTTCTGGCTAAGTGCTGGTCTATCCTTCTAATGTAAGGAAATATCTTAAATGATTTTAAAAAACCCAAAAAAACCCTTCAGTACTTTCCAGAACTCTTCCAGCATCTCATCCACCATAACCACCTCCCCTCCTCCTTCAGATTAAACACAGTGAAGAGCCAAAACATCACAGTGGGTTAGGTATGAGCCAAAAGAAAGAGAAAGAGGCTGAAAAATATAGAATGAAGGATGCACATCCATGGTTGTTAAACTTCTTGGAGTAGTACATCCCTTTTCACCACTAAAACTGATCATAAATCCTTGCCCTTTGTCTTGCTATGCAATTTAAAACCCAGTGTGTATGTAGGTGTATTGGTTTATATAAACACACACACACGGGAGCATTGGCTTCGTGTTGTGATAACGCCCAGGGTCAGGCTAAGGTTAAGGAGCGGTTCTCTGCTCTTTACCTAGGTACACAAGATTTGAGAGCTTTCTGAACAAGCCTGAGGTTTTTCACAAGCGACCCAGAGATGATGCAGAAAACCTACACCTTCCCTGCAGCACTTCACAGCTGTTCCCCTGAATCTAAAGACCACAGGAAAACGAAGTTGAATTGGTTTATACTCCTGCATGGCGCATAGCTGAAACAAGGTAGGGAGGAGGCTTGAAGTGTGGTGGAGGGTGGAGAGGAAGAGGCACAGTCTAAGAGTCCCACGTTCAATTAGTTAAAATTCAAATCCACCACCTTAGAGAACACGACAGGGAACCTTAGAGAACCCCACCGAGGTCTATATGAAAGCCTTCCAGAAAGTGACCTCGATAAAAAAATAAATATGGAAAAGAACATCCTTGAGCTGTTGGTCTGTTTATTAGTTTGGTTATTCTGAAAGCCATAAATTCAAACTGCTTTTCTACTCCATGTATACCATGGCTGTGCAGAACTGACAGCAAGCAAACAGCAATAGATCACCTCTGCGACCAACAGCACTGCAGCATTTGGCTGAGCAGTTGCCCTAACATACAGAAAATGCAAAGTTCCTACGGGAGGATGCACTTCTCTCTTCTCTCAGGTCAATTAAAGATTAAAGAATTCTTATCTCCTTGCCAATTTTAACCGCATGTGGTTGGCGAAGAAAATCAATAAGAGGGAAGTCTCGAAACGAAGCAGCTCAACCCCTTCCTGCAAGCACAACATTTCAGCAGCTGCTATCTTATTAACTACTGCAAGTTTAAAAAGACATTTTCTCTTAATCCCTAAGAAATGGGGGCTCAAGTATTCAAAAAGCAAACAGGAGCAGTCTGTGATGACTTCTGAGCTACAAATATTTGTGAAACCCAAGTGTGTGAGGGGGAAGCAAAGGAGTAATCAAAGTTATATGATTTTGTGATTCACCATCTTGGACAAACTAAGAAAATAAATACTTCAAGTTTCTAAGACTCCCAAAGTCCCACTGAATGTACAAGTACGTTGCTTATCTGAACTGCCTGATAGATCCCAGACTGAAAAACTGATTACAGGGTCAGTCAGAGGCTGCACCTCACATTTCAATTCTCAAACCAATACACTTGAAGGACTCCAGTCAGCAGCTCCCAACCGTCAGACCTGTCCTTAAACCTCTGCTAATTCAAGCACATCTCTCATGTGAATTATATATACTGGAGTAATATGCAACTAAATGTCATATACATGCAAGCATTTAAGGAAAAATGAACTCTGGCTCCTTTGTTACTTACAGCCTTTCCTGTTTCAGCCTCTGCAGCCAGGAACAGAACCATGTGCATGGGCACCAGGTGCTGCTTAGCTCAGGTAAAGTGCATGCTACCAGGTGAGCCTGTTTTAACTAACAGGTCCCAGATGTTTATCCTGGGATAAGGGTGAAGTTTCACAAGAGGATTAAGCTGTGGTAAGACGTGCTGCCCATGGGAGGGACAGTCAAACAAGTCACAGATCAGGTCCAACTGAAAACTAACCCAGAAGGAAAGACAGAAATGTGTCTGTCCTCCTCCCTACCTGCTGAGTGAAGTGGCTGACAGTGGAGGTACACAAGCAAGGGCCAGCATCAGCATTAGCAAAGGGCAGCAGCACTGACAAGAATGTGAAAGACGAGACTTCCTCAGTGGTGGCAGCTCAGGTTTGCACCGGCTTCAGCCACTCCTGAAGCCTTAAACTTCAGGTCAAGTTACTGTACATTTTGGTTAACATAAGTGCAACCAATTGTCCTAACACAATCACATGTTAATGGTTTTGGCTCCGCATTAGCAGAAGGAGTTTTGGACACGTTCAAGCCAAAGTTGTTCCTCCTGACCTTGACAGCGCCTAGAACTGCACTGCAAGACTTTCAATACATGCTGCTGTATGGTCAACTTGATGCTTAGATTTCACCACGACTGGCTACAATTCAAAACACAACTTGCCCTACTCCGGCTATGGCTCATAAGAACCTAACCCACTATCTTTTAAACGGACACACTTTCTATCAGAGCATGTAAAGGTCATCAGAGGCTGGTAGTGCTTGGAGTAAAGAGTCTCTTCGTTCCTTTCAAGTTTGCTAAACTGAAACCTATTCTGCTGACTAGCTGCAAAAGGAGGTCACTGCAAAAACTCCTTGTCCTAAAGGACAGTAATCGCCCAGGAGCAGCAAGCGTGAGCTGGTTTGAAAAGGAGAAGAAAAATGGGAGAGGCTGTGGAATAAGAAAGACACAGATCCACCCTTTTAGGAAGAGCAAAATAAAAAGGGTTGCAGGATGACTCCTCCTGTGATGCATATGAAAGAGAAGGAGCATTGCTGGCCTGGGATTTAATTCTGGTATCATCCTAGTTTCACATTTACTACTGACTTTACCCCAGCATGAGCAAGATCAGACATAGCTTATTAACTGAAGAGATGCTTAATCCTACTTAGTCATCAGGCATGAGTAAGGGCTACATTATTTGACCTCTTGTAGAAAATAAAAAGAAACATCCAAAAAAAATCATTTTTCGCAGTAGTGTAACTGAGGAACTCCTGAGCACCTGCCGAGTAATTGGAACAGCAATATTGCACCAGGAGGAAGGCAAGAAATGTGCACAGGATCATGAACATACACACAGGTTATGTATTAAATGCAGCAGGTGTAAGCTTTACAAAGCTGCTCACAAGACTGACAGCATTCTTCAGCACTCCATCTCATTAACAACATTAACCATGAATCACTAAGACAAATTAAGAAGTTACACTTTTTACTCCGGATACTTTTTTTTTTTTTCCAACAAAAAGGGGAGACTGGAGTGAGAGAACTACTTTCCTGTGGTGGAATAGCAGATTCCTGTAGTTCATAGAATCATAGAATGGTTTGGGTTGGAAGGCACCTCAAAGATCATCCAGTTCCAACAGCCTGCCATAGGCAGGGACACCTCCCATAGAACAGGTCGCTCAAGGCTTCACCCAACCTGGACTTGAACAGCAGCCACAACCTCCCTGGGCAACCAGTGCCAGTGTTTCACCACTCTCACTGGAAAGAACTTGCTAACATCCAGTTTAAATCTCCCCTCTGCCAGTTTAACTCCATTACCCCTTGTCCTGTCTACAAGTTTAAGCTGGTGTTTAAACCCATTACTTCTCATCCTTACAAGACCTTGTCAATAGCCCCTCCCCAGCCCTCTTGTAGGCCCCCTTCAGATATTGGAAGGCTACTACAAGGTCTCCTCAAAGCCTTCTCTTCTCCAGGCTGAAAAGCCCCAACTCTGCACATGTCATTCTGTCCCCACACAAAGTGAGCCAAAGGGACTGCCCTGTCCATATTCTTTCCCTCAGGTGGAAAGGCAGTGTGAGCATTAACTTCCATGAGGCAGAGTATTAGCCCAGAATGGGTACACAGCAGTAGTGGAAAATGCTGCATTTGCCAGCATGTGTTTTCTCTGACTTTATACTAACTGCACTGGCACAGTGTGCTTTGGCGAGGGAACAGAAAAGATGATTTAATAGGTCATTTGACTTCCATCACTAATTTCTGTGATCTAAATAACATTTTTATGTTTATGGTGTTTAAAGCTCAATTTCCTAAGGCTCAGTTTTAGGGTTGGAAACAGTCAGTATGACACAGGAGCTCTCAAACCCATGACGCTAAGTAAGAAAAGTTCTGATGAGCTTTTAAGACAGGGGAAAGTAGCTCCAGTCACTTTATACTTCACAGTAGAGCTCAGATGAAAATAAACCTGCATCAAAAGGTCACTATGGTAGTCAAAGGTGTATCACTGGGGGAAAAAACAGATGAAAATTCACAATAAGAAGAGTGGTCTCAGGGAGAAGAAACAGAGATGATATCATTTGCAATTTTATTACAGGTTTGGCTATTTGTTGCACACTTGGCTGTTTATTATTAGCTGGATGTCATTTGCAATTTTATTACAGGTTTGGCTATTTGTTGCACACTTGGCTGTTTGTTATAAGCTGAACATACATGATTTGGTATTTGCTTCATACATTTAATGTGTGTGCGCACACAAACACACCACGTCTCTGAACCTCACACTAACACAGATGCAGAGCCAGAAGACTCTTGCACTTAAAGAAGAAAACAAGAAGGCAGATTACCTCACAAAGAACCAAAGAACTGAAATAATGTGTTGATATTTCCTGGAACCAGTCCGAAGATCAGCAGCAGAGTTTTGGATGGCCTGCAAATTTTCCCAATGCTTCCTTTGAAAAGCAAGCTGGTACAGCATTCTAATAATCCAGCTCAAAGGCACAGAAAACAACTTTGCCTCTTGCCAGGTTGAACTGGAGGGGGGAAGAAAAGGTCCTCCCAGGCATTTATCACAATTTTAATTTTTGTGCAAGTCCCCATCAGTGCCTGTATAGAAGCAAACTTATTCTGAAACCTGCTGCTCTCCTCCAGTAAAAGAGATTGCAATAGCTATAAATCCAGACATTTCAAAGTTGAGCAAGTAAAAACTCAGTCTGTAACAAGACACAAATTGACAGCAGATCAGCAATTCATGAAATACAGCCAAGCCTTTGCTCCTACAGCCCTTTTTTTGAAGAAAAGGCTCCCATTGATAACTGCTTGTCAGTTGACACAGAGTCCTAAACAGTGGAAACTGCATAATCCCTTTCATGAACTCATGGAGTGAGGGTGTAAACTGTGGGGGTGGCAACAAGAAGCATTGTACAGACTGCAGAGCTCCTACTCCACCAAATGAAGAAAAGCAGCCTGCCTGTCTTGAAATCATCTTCTAAAGATGTGTTTTTTCATCCAGCTTGCTGAAGGACATCTCAACACGTGTGTCAGCACTGGCTTCTAGGAGGGTTTGTGGCTGACTGCTGCCCCAACCCAGCACACATCTCCCCACTCTTCTCAGCGTCTCTCAGTTTGGAGAGGGACGGACGCACAGATAATACTTTCTTTTGATTTGCCTTGATTAAAAACAATAATAATTTTGAAACAGTATTTCTGTCTATCCTCATTGTATTTGCTGTCATTTAATCCCAAGTACTTCATTTCCGAATTGTGTGCTTCAATAATCTGAGGGAAGGATTTAATAATGATTTTAGAAGAGTAAAGCAGAAGCAGATCCATATGACTGTTCGACTGCAAACCTCTAAACTGGAGTTTACTACAGAATAAAGAAAGGGAGAAAATTCCAAAGTGTAGTTTACTGTTTTCTCAGGCCAAAGGAAAATGTTAAGTAAAGCTGAACTCTTTTAGTAAATAAAAATCATGATGAACAGAAACAGTGAAACTTACCAAAGTGTTGTGACTGCTAGAAATTAAGATTTTGTTTGTTTACTTGTTTGGGTTTGGGTTTGTTTGTTTGTTTTTAGTACTATAAAAGGCATAAATGTCTCAAAGAAAATACTTGTCAGTTGCTTTCAAAGGAGCAAATAATTCCTCAGGTTTTAAGTATTGCTTTCATGTACCCATGAATATTCCCTAACACTCTCAGACACTGGATGAAAACCACCACTATCACTCTCCAAGTGAAACAAAGCAGATAAAGTTTCTAAAGTTTTGGCACAATCTGTGTACGCACTTTGTAAAATAAAATATTGGTGGAAATAGGTCTTTTTTAGAATATATTAGAATTCCTCTTTTTAAGACAAAAAGCATCGAGCACATTTAAACAGCATTAAGACTACAGCACAAAAAATTCAGTCACGATGAATTTCACAGCAAACTGCCCATTAATAACGACCCCCTCTTAGATCTTCAAGTGTCCCAACATGAAACAAATTAACAGTGAGAGCTGGAACTGTTTCCTCCTTTTGTTACTTGTTTCCCCAACTTTCACATTATAGCATGGCTTGGTGTAGCTCCTCTAGATCTTCAACGGAAGACCAGCAAATGAGCTACTGAACTATAAATCCTGGCCTTCAGCACTTTAGGTTTGGGAAGAAGAGGACAAACCATCGCTAGAAGGACCTAGAAGCACTGTAGCTGTTCTGCAGCTGGATGTGTACACAGGGCACCACGATGCTTCCCTGGAGAGAAGGAATTCTCCTCCTGATCCTCCAGCTCTTTTCCTGCATCTTGTGGAAATTCCATGAGATTCCATGACTTGAGGACAGTTTGGCTGACAACAGATAGTCCCTGCTCATGGAGTTTGATTAGTGACTCAGATCCTGCCCCAGGAGTAGCTGCAAGCCAAAGCAAAGCACTGCGGTGGGGGTAGTGTGCATAGTGTGCATTTAAGCCCCTCCGTCCAGCGGAAAGGCAAGAGAAGGAAAAGAAATACAGTTGTGCCTTGCTGGCAACATCACGAAAGCAACGAGATGTCAGTGAGGTTTTGCTGCTTCCTGTTTGCGAAGCATCCTTCGCCCCCCCCCGCCGCTTTGTGTGGCTGCCGTCGGCGCTTCCCACCCCGATCCTTGGTCCCGCTCCCCTCCCGGCCTCGCCGGGTCCTGGAGAAAGCAAAGGGAGAGAAGGCAAGGGGGAAGCAGGCAGGAAGACGGCTGCCGGGCTCCGCTCCTCGGCCGCGGGGCGGGAGGCGGGGGACTGCGCTCGGCGCTCAGCTTTTGTCTGCCGCCGGCGAAGTGATCCCCGCCTCCTCGCCCTCCGTGACTAAGCCGGGGCCGGGGGGCAGACAAAAGCGCCTGGTGGGACGGCGGCGAGGGGCAAGGTGCTGCTCGCGGGAGTTCGCGGCAGCACAGGCAGGGGAGGGCAGGCTCGACGCGGCCCTAGAGAAACACGGTGCTCCCTCTTTTAGCATACCGGGGTGGGGGGGGGCACGACGACACGACACACAGAGGGAAGAGCCGCCGCCTCCCCGCCGCTTTGTCACGGAGATCCGAACACCCCCCCCCTCCAAGGCGGGGGCTGGCGGCAGCTGCCGCCCCGCAAGACCCTCCCGCACGGCCGCGCCTCCCCGCGCAGCAGGGGAGGGCAAGAGGGAGGGACGTGCGAGGCTTGTAAACCACACGCTGCTATCGCACCTCCCCTCCCTCCTTCCCTCCTCCTAGCCGCTCTCCACCGCCCATTGTGCGCCGGGCAGACGGCGAAGCCTCGCTGCCCTGCGTCCGCCCCCGAGCACCGGGCACTCCCGCCCCGGCGCGGCGGGACACATCAGGACACACACACGTTCCCCCCCGCGGCCGGGTCGCTCCGGCTTGCTGAGACGCAGATGCCAACAGCCCCCACCACCACCAGAAGGCCAGGCGGCCGCGACCTGCTATAAATAAAGCTCAGACGGAGCGCGGGGCCCGGCTCCCCCCGCACCTCCCTCCGTTTATTATTCATCATCGGTGCAGCCTGGGAGTGGGAAACTCCGCTTCCTACTTGCCGCTGCGCTGCTGCCGGCTCAGCCCCCGCCCCCTTCTCCCCCCTCCGCTCCTCGTTAAGCTCCTTAAAACCCCAGGAAACTTTGGGAAGCGGTTCAGCTCGCGTGGGGAGCCGGGCTGCTGCACGCCGGGGCGAGAAGCCTGCCCGGCTTCTCACTCATGCCGCCACCCCTAGCCTGCGGGGCCGGCCTCCACTGGCGGCGGAGGGGTTCCAAACGGCCCCCGCAAGGAAAAGCGGTGGCCAAACACGCACACAAACCCCTCCTCTGGCTTTCGGCAGCCCACGGCGCACGCCCGGCACCGCTCTTCCCCCGGGGCAACTCTTTCCTTCTGAAAGAGACCGTGGAGGGAGGGGGGGAGGTGAGGAAAAGTTTGTCCGCTTCCCCCGCCCCTGCCCGTGAGAAGTTGTGCAGCCACACACACGCAGCCCCCGGCCGCTTGCCCAGCCTGCCCGCGGCCTTGCCACTGCCAAAGTTGAGCCGACTCCCTCCGGAAAAAAACCGGGGGGCGACCTCATCCCGGCCAGAGACTGAGAGTGGACAGCGCACCCCACCCCCGGCCCGCGTCCCCTTACCATGATCAGCGTGTGGTTCCTTTGCTCCGCCGTGGCAGGCTCGGCATCTTGCTGCTGTTTGCTCTGATGTTGCTGCTTGCTGGTGCCGGTGCCCGTTTTCTTGGCCCTCTGCTCCAGGGTCCGCTGGTAGAGGCTCACCGTGTCCCTGCGCTCCAGCTCCAGCTGCTCCGCCTGGGCTTGCTGGTACCTGCTCTCGCAGTTGACATGGTGCCGGCGGCAGCCCTCGATGCGCTGCCTCAGCCGCTCCACCACCGTGCTGTGCTTGGGAATGCCGCCGCTGTTCGCGTTATTGTTACCGGCAGAGGCGGCGGGAGGACCGTGGGGAGTGCTGTTAACCCCGATACCGGCCCCGACGAGACTGCTGTTCAGGTTATTGTTGATGCAGATACTGCTGCCATTCGCGGCGGCAGCGGGGGCTGCAAAATCCCCCATCCTCTTCCCCGTGCACACTATTTTGGAAGAACTTTTTTATCCTCCCCTTCACACACACACAGTCTCCTGCGGGGTCCTGATGGGATACTTTTTAGAGAACCG
>WBNM01042394.1:61871-160562 GCA_013399055.1 Ramphastos sulfuratus | reverse complement strand
TAGCCTCAAACCAGCACACGCACAATGGCAGAAAAAACAACTATGAACTCATCCAGTGTCCTACTGTAGGCCAATAAGCTTTCTGAATTTGTGCCTGTGTATCGTCACTTTGTGTTAAGTACATTTTCTCCTGCTACTTATTAAAAAAAAAAAACAAAAAAAAAAACAAACAGAAAGCTTGTTGTTGGCTGCTTTTTTTTTTTTTTCTGAAATGGAATAATTTTTAAAAGCAAGTTTCTTCAAGTTGCAGCGGGTAGTGAACTTTTCGAATCGAGAGCCGTGTTACACAAATTAAAACAACAGATCGATATGACCCATTTTTATTGGGTCAGTGCTTCTTAATCGGTGTTCAAGCAAAAAGGAAGGTCAGTAGCAGTACTGCACAGCAAATCCAAAATTCATCATCTTAGAGATCGGAGGGGGGGGAAAAAAAAAGTGTTTGCACTGGTAGGCAGTATCTGCAGACAGTTACTGCGTACTCCTCCCAGTTGTTACTCCATTATTTGCCTCAGGATTAAGTAGAAGTTTTCAGGAAAACAGAAGTTCAGCAGAACTTGCAAGTACTCTGAGAAAAGCTCTTTGTTTCTCTGCCACCAGTTGTAAAAACCATTTTAGATGAAAAACATTTCTCTTTCTGAGCTCATGATTCCTATTTGACGACAGAATAGTGGTCCACTTAATGCAAATTTTTTTTTTTTTTTTTTTTCCAGGGAGTATAAATTTCCACTAGGCATAGTCAACTACAATAGAGGTAGCCTCTGAAGTTTTAAATGTTGGTTTTGGTGGGGATTTTTTGTGGACAAATAAATAGTGTGAATAAAAGAATACCTTTTACTGTCATCTTTACACTGAGCTTTATTATATATTTATTTGCCATGGAGGGCTAAAGATAATTGGGTAGGAAGCAATGTCTGTGTTCAAAGCACAAAAAAGGCAACCTACCTTCAGAAGAGACCAATAACCTTTTAAGTACTACTACTTCACCACCATCCAGGGCTGTGCCAGGAAAAAAAAACCATTACTGCTTTCTCCTTGTCTGAGAAGAGGCTTTCAAAAATAGCTTTTAGGGGGACATTTCAGCTTCTGTTATATAAATAATTTTCTGTCTGAGTGTTGGCATAGGAACATTATTTTAAAAAAAAAAATTAAATTGCCTTTGAAGATACTGATAATAATTGGCTATTCCATAGGTGACTTTAAAAAGATGGAACAGCAACTTCTCCTGCATGACAGTGCTCTAACACAGATGCTTAATCTAGCTTTGCAGTATGTCCTGTGAGATATGTAAGAAGTAAATAAAGCATTTGTGTATGTTCTGCTTCATGGGGATTTCTTTAGTTTTGGAAGTAAATAAAACTTGTTGCACGTTATGTGTGGACTACTAATGGACAGAGAAAGGTGAACTGAATCCTTGTGATAAAATGGACACTAATGAAGCCTTGCTTAGGCAACCCTCTGAGAATTAGATACTGTTGAGGTTTTTATTTTTCCCTTTTGGAAGCTCTTTCCCATTGTGATGAGCTGATGCTTCCAAAGTGTGTTTGAGATGGTCACGAAATGCTCTGGATTTGGCAGAGGGTGATCAGAGAGCCTCATTTGGGCTTTTTTTGGGCACGCTGTTGGGTTTTTCTCCTTCTCTGTTGGATTGTTAAAGCATTGCATTTGAGAATGCTCCTAGGTGATGGAGCTTAGTGTGCAGAAGGGGGAATCTTTGTATTTTTTTCCTGTTTTGGTAGGTTTTAAAAGTGCTTTTCTCTAGGCTCCACTTTTTCTGGAAGTAAAAGGCAAATTCTGTCTCTTAATGTAATGCATTCAGGGGCAACGAAAAGCCGATAACAGCACAGATTTATTGAAAAGATGTTGTGATCAGTCATCTTACTCCCCAGCTCCATTTGCTGGTTTCGGTTTTTCTTAAAATCTCTGAAGGCCAGAATTGTTTCCTTCCATATCCATGCTCCTCTCCTGAGACTCTAGGCTTTTGTCAACAATTGTGAAAACCAGTCAGGCTCCCTCTCAGTCTCCAACTTTCTGCGCAGGTGATGAGAGACACTTCTGAGAGAGCAGGGTTCAAAAAAGGAGTGGGCAAATCAATGAAAGAAAAATCCAGTGAGACCTATTAAATGCAAAAACATCAGTTAAAAGTTACTGGGAGAAGATTAATAGAAATTATCACGCTCTGCCTGGCCTGGTTTTGTGCTCCTCTGTGTACAACTGGTATTGCCTGTTGTTGGAGACTGGATATTGGGCAAAATAGACTTTTTGACTGACCTTCTGAAGTTATCTTTGTATATTTTGATATTCTGTTCTCAAGGAAATTACAAATGGAGAAACAACACAGAAATACAGTTATTTTATCTTGGATATGCTTGGATTTTGTGCAGGGAATCTGTTCAGCAGAATGGGTTTAGTGCTTAAGAGGCAGTCAGAGTTAATAGCATTAGGTAGCGCTCTTGCTGCCCTTGCCTTGGAAGCTTTGTTTGGATGTGCCATGCAGCTTCCCAGAGCTGAGTAATTTGTTGCGGTATATTTTTAATAACACTGCAGGCAGTCTTAAACATGCTTTCAGTTTGCCAGTTCAACGTATCTTAATTTACATGGAGTCCCTGGTTTATTCAGACCTATCACAGTATCAGCAGCAAGGTTGGAAGAGACCTCAAAGATCATCAAGTCCAACCCATTACCACAGACCTTGAGACTAGACCATGGCACCGTGCGACATCCAAATGTGCCTTGAACACTTCCAGGGACGGTGACTCCACCATCTCCCCAGGCAACTCATTCCAGTAGTGAATGACTCAGTGAAGAACTTTCTCCTCACCTCGAGCCTAAACTTCCCCTGGCGCAGCAGGGGAAAGGGATGCAGTTCGTTACATACCTTGGTAAGACTTATGCTGTCCTGTCTGAGCATGACACTGGAGTAGAGAAAACAGAAACCTGACAGCAGCCTGAGCTCCTTTAAATTGCACTCCTGTGTAACAGCACGCTATCGGTCCTTTGGCAGGTGAGAAAAGTCATTTGATCACACATTCCCTCCATGCCAGTCTATAAAAATTTCACAGCACATAAGCACACTTTTCTGTAAATATTTTCACAGTCCTGAATAAAAAATAAAATACAATGTGTGTCTGCAGCTGGATGTGAGTAGGAGCTCCTAATGCACTGGGGTACCCTTCCTTGGGGAATTGGGTTTGACTAATAGCTGTTACATGGTGCACTCATGCCAAAAGCAAAACATTTGTGTCCACAAGAGGCCAAGTGAGAACGTCATTGCTGCCGGGGATGATTAACTCTGTTCACAGAGGCACAGAAAGAGAAATTGCTTTTGCCCTCTTGTCAAGGTGGGAGCAGAATTTTGTGTATGAAATTCATACACCTAGAGGATAAAAATCATTTTTTTTTTGAGGGGAATATGGAAACAAGAGGTGTTTAAGTTACAGATTGTGAGAGACGCTAAAGAGCAAGAGAGGAGGAGAAGATTAAGTGGAACGAATAGAATTTATGGGGGGGGGGAAAAGGAAGAAAAAACCAAAGTTTGCTAGAAGAAAAAAAAACCTCTTTTCTGCAATTGCATTTTAACTGAAGCATAATGGACATCAGTTTTATCAGCATGACTTCGAAGCACTTTGTTTATAAAATACTCTTGTGCGTTGCAGTCATCTGCAGACTTAAAGTTCAGCAGAAATATTTCATGGTCCATTAGCACAGTAGTACAGTGGATCACTGAAAAGGTTCCAGGCTGTGTCTGTTGCTTCTCAGGCAGTGGCACACCTTCCTCCTCACCTGCTTCCCAGAGGACAAAGGACATTAGTGCTATTATATTGTAAAGGCAGCTTCAAAGGGAACTAGCAGCTTCTAATAAGAAGCTCGTTGCTATACTCTAAGTAGCATGGGACACACTAAAAAGCCTGAACCTGGCACATTAGTGATCTTGACAAGGAGAACATGGCTCATTTAGCAGAACTGGTATTTGGAGGTCATACTCCGTTTAAATAAAACAGATTGGTATTTTCTAACCTGTCCCTGGACTTCTCTCAGCTTAGCTGAAGTAGCTAGGATTGACTCTAAGTGTTCATGTGAATTACAGTTGACAAGTGTTCCTCTCTGGTTGTATAACAGGCAAAGAGAGATGTTGCAACAGTTATCTACAAGTCAAGCAAATAAAATAAATAATGGCTCTTTTGTATACTAGGGCACTTTTGAGTTCAGATCGGATTAATACAGGAACTGAGGTTAGAATGTTAGTATTTTTTGGCTCCTAGCCACCTAGTTAAACTAGTAGGTTGCTTCTCTGATAGGGCAGTTCTGGCTTCTTTCTCAGTTAGGCATTGTGGGTTTGCTTGATGCCAAATGGAAGCTGCTTACCGTTTTAGTGGGGGAAAAAAAAAGCAACTTTAAAATGACTAAAGAAATGCTCAGAAGTTTAATTTAAAACCTGTAGAAATAAATGCACTTATGTTCTACTGTAATTGAATGTTTTTTCTTAAAAATATTATGGTGGCAAAAAGTTTTCCATTCATATTTGCTGTCAAAGAACAGATGATGCTTCGTGGAAGTCTGTCTTGTTTTCTCTTGTTTCTTGACAGTAGGGAATGTTATTTTTTTTGTGACTTTAGAACAGGTTGTAAAGGAGCCAGATGCCTGATTCTAGTTTTAATGCTATAATTTTACTGAACTGTGCAAAGCCATTACTAAACTCTATTGTACATTGTTCAGCCTCACTAGATATCTAGTAGTAGCTTACATGTCAAAAATATGACTGTTAAAAGTTTGTTCAAGAGAAGAATATGAAGCTGGCATAGTATTTGCTGATGAATGATAACCTCTGTACTGTCTCATCACTTTCTGGTCCTGTTTACTAATCTGGTGGGTTAATGGAGTGAGAAAAGTGTATCCACCACACAAAAATCTCTTGTAAAAACAAACCAAAAAACCCCCAATGTCCTCTCTCTCTTTGTTGTGGTTTTATTAGCTTGAGGGTGGAGATTTTTTTGGGGTTTTTTTATTGGGTTTTTTTGGTGCACGAATAGAATTTATGGTGGTTTTTGGTTTTTTTTTTTTTGTTTTTGTTTTTTTTTTTTTTTTACCTTAGCATCTTCTGACATAAGATCCTCTCTGTATTGGTTAGTGTGAGAGTTTGCACAGTGAGGCTTAAATTACTGTGCAGTGAGAGTCATCCTTACTGTCCCGGGGCACACAGCATGTCCCATAGCTTACAGCATCATAATTACAGGGGCTTACTCTGAGGGGCCAGACCTGCTGCATGTAGTGTTCAGGGGAGGGATAGAGACTGCAGCCTGTGCCGTCATGTTTGCTCTGCTTTTCACTCTCTCAGCCGTGGGACATGAGCAGGTAGGCAAGTCTTGATTGAGTTGTCCAGCATGCATGATGGCAGGGTGTTTTATGCTGCTGTGTTGGCTTTATTCTGCACCTGTGGAATCCAGCTTTATCCTAGGATTAAGCTGCAGCCTTTCTTTCCTTGGCAGGGAGTCTGAGGGAGGGCAAGAGGAAAACAACAAGGAGGAGTCAAGGAAATGGCAGGTAGCTAGAACTGAAGGCAATGCTGGAGTGTACTTACGGGGTCGTGGCAGTAGTTTGGTATACAGCTTCTCTTTGGTTCTGAGGCCTTGAATGTTATTTAAAGCACAAAGGAAGGAAAAAAATACTTTTCAAAGTATATAACAGTGTGGTTTAGTTAACAAAATGAAGTCCCACTGTCTTTTGGACTAAAGCACCTGCCAGTCAGTGGCTGCGTCCCAACTGCTTTGAAAATAGAGTCCACTGTGCAGCTGCAAACAAGAGGTATGACTTAGTTGGATTTAGTGCCTATTCCTGGCATGAGGGTTCAGTAGCTGTCACTCTACAAATATCTCTATTTCCTTTGTGAAGGTTCAAGGTACTTAACTTGATCTGGTTATGGAGAGATCCCTACATGTTAGACATATACAGGGGACCTTTCCACAAGATGTTGAAAGTAAACCTGAACTTCAGGTTTACTTAGGAAATATGGCCAGCCACTAAAGGAGTTGCAGCTTTTTGAAGGAACACAGTGCTTGGCTGGAGATGCATCCATGGAGTGGAACACATTGGTTAATTCTTGTGTTTGGAATTCTGGGACATCTGGGTATTATTATTTTTTGTCCCACATTGCCTCTCCCAGGTAAAATCACTGACTTGAAACTAGTAAGTCCATACTGGAGGGAGTAGCTAAGGTTGGGGTATTGTTTCTTATAGATTTAGCTCATCTCTTAGACAAATAAGAAAGTCACAAAAATCTGAGTTAAGGTAATATGCATTTAAGATGTTGCTGTTTTGCGAAGTTGTGTTGTGGAGCACAACACAGTGATGCCGATGGTTAACTATGACTAAGGGCAGAGAGCCTGTTTTCCACTGCTTACAACTTCCATCTAGAGCTTACAATTTGAACCTGAAACTCTTTGTGCCTTTGTGTCTACTGCAGGGTGGTTGTTTTGTTTCTTTGTTGAAAGATTTCTGTAATAAACTTAAGAGTATGGACATGATTTTCTGGAAGTAAGCAACGTGAATGTATGTTTACATGTAAATGTATGAAAGTTATAGCAACAGCCTGTGTTTCATCAAGGGAGTGTGACTTTGTTCCTCTTGAAAGCATTACCTTTTTTATTTTTTGGCTAAGCTGACAGTCTCTCTCTCTGAAGTGTTGCTGTATATGCATACTGGGTTTGGAAACTGAGTTCTCAAGACATTCTTTTGGTATTAGAATACCCAGTAGGTCAGTTTTGATGACTGTAGGTAGGTCTTGAAGGTGAGATTTATCCCACCTGTTTTCAGGTGTTTAACTGAATTTGGTGAGCAAGCTATTGACAGTCAACAAGTTTCTGTCCTTCTAGTGGGCCTGAAGGAGGAACACCCCACTTCCACAGCATACTGAGATTTTGGGGTGGTGGTGGTGATTGTTGTTTGGTGGTCTGTTGTTTTGTTTTGCTTGTTTGGTTTTGTTGTTGGTTTTTTTGGGGGGAATGTGTGTGTATGTGAGTTGTTTCATTTTGTTGGTGTTGGTTTGTTTTGTTTTAATTCTTTATTTTTAAAACAGACCATTGTAATCATCAAACTTGTAAAGGAAAGTATATTTACCCTGTGTAGATGCTAGGAAAGAAGAGTTTCTGTGCTTTAAACTGTGCAGTCCCTCTTATGTATAACCAAAGGTTTTCTGACTTTCTTAGGTCTCTGGTGTGCATGTATATGACATATATATTGATTATCTTGGTAAACTTCAACAGTAAGAGCAACAAGCTGAGCCCCAGTTTTGACATCTGTTGCTGAAGGTTTTAATGTGATGAATAAGAGTGCTTAATTCTCTAAGAGTAAAGTGAAAATCTCTTTTAACTTAGTGGTTTCCCTAGAGATCTGTGTTGGGACCATGCAAAGTACCCTTCTGCTTTAGTGGAAATTGTTACCTGCAGAGTTATCATTTTGAAGATATTTTAATTTTACTACATGTTCTCTACTGAAACGTGAATAGAATGTGTCCAGAAGTTTCAGCTTCTCCTTTAGAAAGATAATAATTAGACATAATCCATTGCCACATAATCTATCTGATAAATTAAGCTATGAGAGCAGCCCATGTTTTGTAAAGACCAAGAGCTCCTATTTTCTGAGAGAGCCATCTGGTTTGTAATAGGTCAGAGCTTTGTGCTTGCTTGCAGCTCTTGAAGGTGCTGGCTGTCTTGTGTTCTTCAGAATGAGAACTTTTTCTGAGAGCACCTAGCACTGGTGTGCTTTGCCTTGTTTAATAATCAAAAGGATTTTTCTTTTGTGTTTGTGATTTTTTTTTTTTAAATTTTTTTTTTAATTTGGAAAATGAGAGGAATTATTTCGTGGTTTAGAACAGAAAGGAGATCTGGAGCTTAACACAGCCTCTTTCCCACTCTCTCAAGAAAACATGAGATTGGCAAAAGGATTTTACTCCTCCATGTCTTGCTAGCTTTTCACAAAAGAAAAGCGATGCTTATCCAAAAAGAGCAGTCTAATGCTAAATAGTTTTTACAAATACATGTCCACGAATTTATTTCACTTAGCCTATGAAAATCAGCATTCGTAGATTCATATTCTGGATCAATTCTGTTGATCCAAGCATGTGGGAGACTGAAAATGAACAGTGATAGTTGCAAAAAATCAAGCAGAATTAATTCTTTTATACTTACGTTGAGTGCTAGCTTCAGCTTAAGTAGGAACATTTTGCATCTCAGTTGTCAAAGTTTTGGTGGTTTGTTTAGCTGCAGTGAGACTGTAAGCTTCATCTGGAACTATTAATGACAATAACAGCAAAACAAGACGACAAAGCTCCCAAGCAAACTGAAAAGCAAACCTTCTGCCAGGGTAAGGGACTCCATTGATGCTGAGGGCTTTAAGCTGATGGAATCCCATGGGTTTTGACAGGACAGCTGATTTTGGCTGATACGGTGGGATACAAAGAGAAATAATAAGTAATGGAGAGAAGTAAGTAATGGAGAGCCCTGACAGACTGAGAGAGTTGGGACTCTGCAACCTGGAGAAGAGAAGGCTTCCAGGAGACCTTAGAGTAGCCTTCCAGTATCTGAAGAGGGCCTACAGGAAGGCTGGGGAGGGACTATTTATAAGATCTTGCAATGACAGGACAAGGGGCAATGGGTTTAAACTGGCAGAGGGAAGATTTAGACTGGATGTTAGGAGGAAGTTCTTTACAGTGAGAGTGGTGAGACACTTGCACAGGTTGCCCAGGGAGGTTGTGGCTGCTCCCTCCCTGGAGGGGTTCAAGGCCAGGTTGGAGGAGGCCTTGAGTGAGCTGTGCGAGTGGGAGGTGTCCCTGCCTATGGCAGGGGGTTGGAACTAGATGATCCTTGATGTCTCCTTCCAACCTTACCATTCTGTGATTCTATGAAAGTCAGAGTTCACATCTGATGGAGGCCCTGGTGTTCTCCATGAGTGCGGTTTTGGTCAGGGTGGTCTATGATGTTAGCAATGGTCCGCGGCCTGTGAAGCATTTTATTGAGGATTATCGTTATTGTATTTTCTTTTATAAATCCTGTGTTTCTTTTCCCTCATTTACTTCCATCTGTTTACCTAATTACCATAGTCTCTTTTACTTTCCTTCTAAAATTCCTTGTCCTTCTCTCTTCCAGTGTTCACATCCTCCATCTTTCTTCCACACCCAGCATGTTTTTTTACTTATTTCCTATGAAGCTTTGCCCTTCCTCCTCCTTCTGCAACCAACTATTTCAGTTTTCTACTTTCTATTCCCACTTTTGCCTTCTCTTGAGCTCTTTCTTCAATCTTCAGCCATTCTCCTTAGTTACTCCTATTTTTCTTGTCTTTGCCTTTCCTCTCCCTTCTCTTGTATACCTTCCCTCCCATATTCAGAGTTTACAGAGTCTCCTAGTGCAGATGATGGGCAACTATGGCAGCTGTCTGGGATGTGGTCATGAAAACATAAGTCATGAGAGTGATAGAGGTGAAGGACTCCAAATTCTTGTCTCCACTGTGTTTGCACCTGCCTCCTGCTGAAGGCATGGCCTCCTTCAGAAAGATCTCAGCTCTGTCTTTCCTAAGCCTGCATCAGTAGAAGCTGCTGAAGCATTCAGTGTATCTTGAGAAATCAGATAGTCTCATTACATTTAAGAAGACACAGATTTTTGAGACAAACTTCCCATGCTTTAGAAAATGTTCATGTAGTAGGAAGATAAGAAATAGGATGATGCTTTATTCCACTCCTCTTCTACCCACTACCCCCCAGATGCTTTTTGGTATAAATTCTTGCTGCAGCCTCATGAATCTCATGTGTGGGTTTTGTGTTGCTGTGTTTTTTGTGTGTTTTTGGTTTTTTTGTTTTTGTTTTTTTTTAATTGTGCGCTTCTGTGTGTTGTGTTTAAAGCATGGCTGCTGCCTTGTATGTACTCCATGCTGTGTGCTTTTCCACCATATGCAAAGTCTAGTTTTCTTTAGTATTAACACCTACTAGCAGAGTATTACAACTTGTGACTTTCAGCAACGTGTGGTATAACATTTACCCTCTTCCCAAAATTCCTGTCTATCTCCTACATCTATTACTGAAAACCATTACTGACATTTCTGAATTTGGGTGGGTGGCTCGAAGGAGAGTATTTCATAGAATCATAGAATGGTCTGGTTGGAAGGGACCTCCTAAGAGGCATCCTCCACTAGATCAGGCTACCCAGAGCCCTGTCAAGCCTCACCTTGAGTAAAGAATTTGTTCATAACATCCAATCTAAACCTGCTCTTCTCTAGTTTGAAGCCATTGCCTGTCATCCTATCACTGCAGGCCTTTGTAAACAGCCTCTCTTCATCCTTCTTGTAGGCCTCCTTCAGGTACTGGGAGGCTGCTGTTAGGTCTCCTTGGAGCCTCCTCTTCTCCAGGCTGAACAACCTCAGCTTCCTCAGCCTGTCTTTGTAGCAGAGGTGCTCCAACCCTCTCATCATTTTTGTGGCTCTCCTCTGGACCCACTCCATCAGATCCATGTCCTTCCCATATTGAAGGCTCCAGAGCTGGGCACAGTAGTCCAGGAGCAAAGGGACTCACCAGAGCAAAGGGGCAGAATCACCTCTCTGGATCTGCTGGCAACGCATCTTTTGATGCAGCCCAGAAAGCAAATCACATCCTGGACTGCAAGTGCATGCTATCTGCTGATGTCCAGCTTCTTGTCCATCTTTTACATTTAGCCAGCTAAATAATCAACCCAACAAGCTCTCTGCCCCAAGCTCCTGTGGAGAGGCTTTCCACCTCTTTCCTTTCCATCAGTTATGAGTATTTTCTCACCTCTTCGTACATTTGCCACTTAACCTCGCTCTTCCTCAATGCTGTTGGACAGCACTGGTTGGAATATTTAATTTGAGGAATAATTAATTCATGTGTTGTACTATGCCACATTGCATAAAATTATTGAAAAATTAAAATTCTTTTGCAACTTATTATTCTTGATGACCAGGTAAAGCTAGCAAAGTATCATCCAGAGCCATCCTATTGCATGTTGGAATCAAAAGTAAGTTTTTGAGCAATTAGCATTGCATTACCTTTTATTCATGCTAGAAGTAGCAAATTCTCACGTAGATACCAGTCACATAAAAGACTTTTTGATAGCATTACTAAGTAATAGAAAAGCCCTTCGATGTTAAGACCTGGAAGTCAGAACTAGGATCTGTTCTTGAAACTGTGTGAGTAAATCTTAACTGAAGTCAGTATTGTTAGTAATGCAAGTAAGTAAGATGAGTTCAAGCACATTTCGGCATGGGAAAGATGACAGTGGTTTTTAGAGCTGTTTTTACTGATGCATGTTAAAACCTCACTTGTTCCAGTCCTTCCCTTTTTTCTTTATTGTGGCACAAAAATAAACCATCAACTGTTTCTGGCTGATATCTGCAAAGTTAAAGTTGTGTTCTTTTGAAGCCGAATAGGAGGAAACATCATGTCTGTGGTTTCACCATCTGCATATACAATATAGTCATTTATTAAAAATTATTTGTAATTTCTAACCCTTTGATTTTCAGAACTGTTTATCTATAAAATATCTGAGGTATTTTATAGTCCCCAAGTAGCTTAAGTTCCATGTTTAAGTCTTGAATTTTGATGCTAAACCGCCTATTTGTAAAGGTACATGAGAGCTAATTTAATCAAAGGAAAATAACTCATTAGAGGATGATGACTTAGTGGTGAGTCCTTTCATGAAGCCTTTATGAAACAACCTTTAGCTTAATGGGGAAGCTAACTATTTTCTGGATATGGATTGGTTTTTTTTTTTCCCGTAATTTTTCTGATGATCTAATGAGATGTTTTTTTTTTTTTTCCTCTCCCCTTGAGAAACAGGAGGAGAGAGGAAAAAAAAAATCTGAGCAAATAAAATAATTTCTAAGGAAGAACAAAATCAACAAGTGACAGCTTTTAATGTACCAATTTAAAGGGCCAAATGATACATCAATGGAAATGGGTTCTTTTATATTGTTTTGGAGACTAAGCACATTGAATTGTTTCACAACCAGCATGCCTAATTATTGTGTCTGCCACATTCATCTATTTAAATCGTTCCCAACTTTTGGATTGCTGCCTAGAATATTATTGCAATGCGCGTTTCAACTGGTTATTCCCTTGTCATGCGTAACTTCGGGAGGGAGGCAGATTTTGTTTGGGAAGAAGGAATACAAAGTGAACGTTGGCAGCCTGATAGAAAGGGTTGATAGGTTTCGTAATGTTGATGTGAATGAGTTACATGTGAACTGATACTGTATTTGTTTTGTCAGGTCAGTGACTTAAAAAGTGCCTTTGCCAAGTCACTTTTATGAGTGAGGACTGCTTCGCTTGTATTCTCAAAATCCCGTCTTTGCCAGCCAGACATTGCCTTCACCTTACATCAGGTGGAAGATACCTCAGCTGTCTCCATTTGCCAATTAGTTGATGGGAAACTGAAAGCAGAAGAGGAGGAAGAATAATAATTATCATTATTCCTGGGACACGAACAAATGACTGCATTGCTTTTCTTGTGTAATCAATACCAGCGAGCAACCGTCGGAGAACTACTATTCTGTCAAGGAGTGCCACTTCATCAGAGGACCTTGGCTTAAAACTGGTGCATCCGTGATATAATCTACAAGTTCACGTGTTTTCCAGACAGAAATGTGACTGAGCATGATTTTTCCCAGCCAGAAGTCTACAAGTGGGACTTAATGATTGATGAGTGACTGCTTGCTGATAAACGTTCTCTGTTTATTCTGCTTTGTGTGCACTGGACGTCATTAATCATCTCCCACTACTTTTAACTTTATTTTAAATTTGAATTTAATTTTTTTTCCCCTGGGAGGTTTTGGGATTTGTTTTATTGTTTGGTTTTTTTCCCCCTTTTTCCCTCCTCTTTGGCACTAGTTTTGGAAATCCCTTCAACGTAATTCACTTGACAGAAATTTACAAATTCTAAATCAGCTTTTCACCATGGCTCTGAATGTTGCTCCCGTCAGAGATACAAAATGGCTAACATTAGAAGTTTGCAGGCAGTTTCAGAGAGGAACTTGTTCACGCTCTGATGAAGAATGCAAATTTGCACACCCCCCTAAAAGTTGCCAGGTTGAAAATGGAAGGGTTATTGCCTGCTTTGATTCTTTAAAGGTAAGAAAAAAATTTTTTTTCATTACATGTGTAGTGAAAATGCTGCTGTATTGCACTGAAAGTAAAATGTGACAGGAGTTGCAATTAAACCAGGTTAATCAGAAACCGATTTGTTCTTGGTAAGATGCATATTAATACAAATGTTGTTTGTCATAACTTTTATGTATTGAAGCTTTCAGAAGATTTCTTTCTAAGGATTTTATTTTTCAGTGTCAATATGTTGTTTACAAAAGTGGCGTATGGCTGTAGGATACAGAATCGCTTACAGTTGGTGGGACAATTGTATCCTCCTGGACACGTTTTATGATGTGGCATTGTTTCATGACAAATTAAAAACCCATAATGGCACAGAGTACTAGGCCATTACCAGAGTCCTAATGAAGCAAATCATATGGAAAGGGTGCAGATTCTCTTGTTTACAACAACAGAAGTAAGAAAAGTCTGTCCGTTACTTCAATTTTGAGACATGTTGTTTACCCTTGGTCCTGGAGACTTGGAGAAGTTAATAGCATTAATAATTACATGTATGGATAGTGCAGATACCAAAGTTTAGTAAAGAGTGAGATGGTTCTCTCCTTTGAAGGATATTTAGCAATTATGTTGTTAAGACATCACCATGTCTTGGTTTCCTAATGACATCAGGCACGCTTTAGAAAACCATTTTAAAAGAAGCATGAAAGAAGATTAATGACCTCGTGGGATTTGGGGGGAGTACACAGTGTTTTGTGTGATGATACATTTCTGTTCTCACGTCAACAGAATGGAAAATCTTCTTTCATATAAATAGTGAAAGGGGAAAATGAGCATTTTTTTTAATTTTTATTTTGAAAGCTTTACTTGTGGCTTTGTCTTTTGGGCATGGGAGAACGTCTTGGTTTGCTTTTTAAATTTAGCTGGGTAGATTTTGATTACTCACCAAGACAACTCTTACTGTGAAAAATCAGTGTGAATAAGAAGAAAAATCAGCATTACTTGAAAATGTAGATTTATTTTCATTATAACTTTTTTCTGGTGTAATGCAAGACACTGTGTTAGGTATCTTTCGTCTGGATTTTCTTACTACTTCTTTTGAGGATTTAGAAGAAAGCAACATGGAGCAAATGTTTGTTATGTTCCCTATATCTTACAAGCCAGAACAGCACCTTTGGAGTCATGGCAGTATGTCATTGAGTCTATTAATGACCTTAATCCGTGGATTACTGCACGATAAACTGTAGCAGCTTCTTTGTAGATGTTCTTCTGTACTGGTTGTCTGCCAATAGGATAATACCTTTTTTTTCTTTTCTTTAAACAGGCTAGTGTCTGCAGCAAATAGGCAACAATCAGCTTTTATGAAAAATTGAGTCAGTAGAAGGTTTTTTAAAATAAAATTCAAAACAATCGTAAAAAATTAGGGCTGTGGCTGGGAGGCTGGAGGCAGGCAGCAGGGCTTGGTCACTCCTGGACTGGCAGGATGGTGGATGTGCAGATGGTGCTGCTGCTGCATCATCCTGGCTGAAGCAGCAATACACCTGTCCTCACTACCCAAGAACAGCATTGCTCTCCTTGGCAGTATAGGGCACTCACAGTAGAGTCGGCAGCTATCTGAGCTGGAGACTTTTGTTCGGGGATGGCATTCACCCATGAATTGCAACCTAAGCTAATAATACCCAAGGGAAATTTTGAGGAATTGCTGTGAATAACTTGCTGACAACCAGCATCATTGCTCAGTGGAGAGAAGTCCAAAACCATGTTAAAGCAGTCAAAACATGCAGGTGTGTTTTGTCCTCATGTGGGAAGGCATCTGCTCCGAGGGGCCAGCTTGCTCTAGCCTGCTGGTGGCTGAAGTGATGCTGCTCCATCCCACTGCCTGTCATCACTCTGTTCCCAGCTGGCAGAAAGAAGCAAGCACCTGGGCCCCCCATCTTGCATTTCCTAGTTGACTCTCAAGTAGCTGATAAAAATGGGATTATACCAAGAAGCCAAATTGTGGCCTGAAGCAGCAGAGGTGGATACAGGTTTCTTTCTGCCAACCCTGCTTCAGACAGAGAGAGATCCAATACTGGGACAGCAACATCTTCAACTGCCTCTCCTGGACAGAGCTGTGTTTCACTGTGCTGCCTGACTCCACAGTGCATAAAAAGCTGTGAGGGATCATTGTGAGTGCATGGCTCTTGGCTGTATCAGCTGCTACCCTTGCAGCCATTATCTCTGATGTTCAGAAGAGTGTTTGTAACTCGCCATATGTATGTCAAGAATGTGCCTGGTTAGCTCAGTTTGCTTATGCTGCTGATTTGAGAGACTTATGTCATTAGTCATAAAAATCTATTTGATACATAGCTTTCAGAAATGCTGGTGTTTAATCATACAGTTTCAGAATAAGGCTTTGGCACTCAACAGCCAGGGCAAGTTTTCATGTGAATGAACAAACAGAACAGTCTAGAATTATACATAAAATCAGAATTTAATTAAAAAAAAACAAAAAACAAGAGCTGTTTTCCTTGGTGAATGTTGAACTGCACTTTAATGCAGGCAATTATTTAGAGTTTATTTACGTAATATCTAGAGCTTTGGAGACTTAGCATTTTGGCTGTCTTGGTTTAGTGTACCTGCTATAAAAATAAATTATACTGGGTATGTCGAGTCTCTTTGAATAGACATCTTGCTACCCAGAGAAGACAGAATTGCTTTAGTCTTGAGTTGGGGATATGTGTTACATTTAGGTGGTGCCTGGTAGGTTAAGCTGCTCACTCAAATGCTCTGAGACAGGCTCTCCTTTACATACTGTTCATTCAAAAGAGCCTCGTTAAAAAAGGGTAGATGAGGGAGCACAGAGTCAGTACCTCTCAGCTGGATCAGACTGCCAAAGCACATGTTTACAGCTACAAGAGAGAGTCCAGTGAAGGGCCAGAAAGATGATGAAGGGTCTCAAACATCTTTCCTGTGAGGAACGGCTGAGACAACAGGGACTGTTCAGCCTGGAAGAAGGCTCAGGGGGATCTCATCAGTGTGCTTAAATGCCTGAAGGGTCAGTACAAAGAGAACAGAACCAGGCTCTGCTCAGTGGTGACCAGTAATAGGACCAGAAGCAACGTGCACTGAAACATTGGAAGTTTCCTCTGAACATCAGGATGCACTTTGTCACTGCAAGGGTGACAGAACGCTGTCAAAGGTTGCCTGTAAAGATTGTGGGGTCTCCATCCTTGGAGATATTCAAAAGCCATCTGGACATGGTCCTGGGCATTTGACTCTAGGTGGCCCTACTTGAGCCAGGTGTTTGGATCAAGTGACATACAAAGGACCCTTCCAACTTCAGCTGCCCTGTGATTTTGTAACCAGAAACATCTCCACACTGACTTGCCTATAGCCACAGTGTTGTTTAAAGCATGCAAAAGATGACATTGGAACTGAAGGAAATAATCCCAACCAGAGACCTCTCCCTCTGTGTTGTGCCACATCCTCCTTTGTGCTCCTTCCACTGTCTTTGTGATTGTATGGTGCACCAGGATGGGAAATTGTGGTTAAACCTAAGTTGTAGTAGTTGTTGCTGACAGAAGGGAGAAGGGCTGTGTGGCATCAGAAGAATGCTGGATAACTTCTGCAAGTGATAATGCTGTAGCCTTAGGCCAGGCTTCTGGAGTAACATGATTGCATCAGAATCCAAATTTTCCCATATTAGAGAAGTATCTTTGTAGGTCTGTTGTTTCCCAGTAAAAGGTCAACAGAATTTAACAGGCTGTTTGCTTTCAACTCGGAAGGGATTTTTGGCTCTAAATACCTGTCCTTGCAGTATTTGACTTTAAACCCAGCAAAAGTTGCAACAGCAATCCAGTGGACTCATTGCAGTTTTGAATATCCAAAATGCTCACTATCGAAGGCATGGTCTCTGAATATCCTTCATCTGTGAGATGCTGCAGGCTAGACAGAAATAGCTGAAGACTAATGAGCCTCGTTCAGATTCAGGCCAGAAACTTGCTGATTTCAAGCCAGGTCTGCTGGATGGGCTTCTGAGATCCTTCTCAGCATTTATTTATCCCTCTTTGGTGGAGGACAGAGCCTGGTCTGTTTTGAACAGGGTATTTTTGGGGTGTTAGGAGAATAGGTAGATCATTTCTGTGCACCCAGTGGATGCTGGATGCAGCACCTGAAGATGCATGCCCATTAGTTGGTTGTAACATTGCCTTCACCCATGGGCCTCTCTCCAGCTGAAGCCTCTCCATGGCTCAGCCACAGGACACGCTCAAAATTGTACTGGTGAGCTTAATGTGATGATAAAAGTCTCTGAGCTAATGTGGTTGATTATGACTGAGCTGAATGGAAGGATGCTTCCGTGGTGAGGCCCAAAGCCCTGCTGATGGCAGAAAGATGAAGGATGCTGAGAAAGCACTGCCAGAGCCACATCTGCTGTCTTAAACTTTTGAAGCCTTTTTGGAGCCCTTAGAGGCTCAACTTCAGATGCTGCAATGTTTGTGCGGCAGGAAGGGTCTGTGAAGAGGCCTGTAAATGGGAAGTTTGAATTTCAGGAACTGCACTCTTTGTATTTTAATACTTCTTGCTGGGTTCCAGTAGCTTAATTTTAAAAGTGAAGAACCCACTTCTTGTGGCTTCTTCACTTTTAAATATATGACACTTGATATACCAAGTTTAAATCCTTCCAAGTTGGACACTATAAGCAAAGCTGTTTTCAAAGCTTTCTTATTCTACTAGAAGTAAAGAAAAAATGCTTTCCAAGGAATAGTAATGTAGAAGATAATGTCTGAGGACAAGGCCATACAACACTTTTTTCCTATATTTGGGCTGGAATTTTAAAAAAGCCCCAACATCAAAATGAATGGGAAAGTCTAGGAGGGGAAGTGGGGAGAAAAGGAGGCTGAGGGGAGACCTTGTTGCTCTCTACAACTACCGGACAAGAAGGCTGTAAGCCAGGTGGGTGTTGGTCTCATCTCCTTTGTAATGAGTAATAGGACAGGCTTGGGGGAGAGTGACTGGAGAGCTGCCTGGCAGGAAAGGACCTGGACCTGCTGCTTGACAGCAAGCTGAGCATGAGCCAGCAGTGTGCCCAGGTGGCCCAGAAAGTCAACAGCATCCTGGCCTGTATCAAAAATAGTGTGGGCAGCAGGACCAGGGAAGTTCTCATGCTCCTGTACTCTGCACTGGTGAGGCTACGCCTCAAATACTGCTTTCAGTTTTGGGCTCCTCACCACAAGGGCACTGAGATGCTGGAGCATGTCCACAGGCAGCAAAGCTGGAGAAGAGTCTGGAGAACAACAACTCTTGTGAAGAGTGCCTGAGGGAACTGGGGTTGTTCAGCTTGGGGAAGAGGAGGGCAAGGGGAGACCTCATTGCTCTCTGTAATTACCTGAAAGGAGGTTGTAGTGAGGTGGATATTGGTCTTTTCTCCAAAATGATAGAAAAAGAGGAAATTGCCTCAAATTGCACCTGGGAAGGTTTATATTGGATATTAGGAAAAATGTCTTCACTGAATGAGAGATCAGGCATTGTAATAGGATGCCCAGGGAGGTGGTAGAGTCATTGATCCCTGGAGCTGTTCAAAAAATGTTGTAAATGTGGCACTTCAGAACATGTTTTAATGTCCAGTGCGATGTTAGGTCAGTGGCTGGAATCCATGCTCTCAGAGGTTGTTTCCAACCAAAACAATTCTATGGTTCTATGACAAGAGGAAATGGCCTCAGTTTGCACCTCAGCAAGGGAGGTTAAACTTGGATATTAGAAGAAACTTCTTCACTGAAAAGGATATCAAATACTGGAACAGGCCCTCTGGGGCCTCCCCATTCCTGGAGATATTTAAAAGACGCTTAGATAATGGTCTGAAGAAACATGATTTGGCACTAGCCTTGGTAGAGTTAAATAATGGTTGAACTTGATGATCTTAAAAGATCTTTTCCAGCCTGAATGATGCTGTGATTCTGTTCTATGGAAAGCTTGACAGATAATAAGATACAATCACATGTGCATTTTGCTATGGGTTGACTTTCATGTTTGCAGGCAGATTTTGGTTTTAAAATTTGATTGTGTTTCCTTGACTCAAATTTATACCCTCTTTGCAGGTCAGCTACTAGAATTATGTGCTGTTTAAGCTAATACAGATAACAGAAGCAGTGTCTTCAAGATAAAATCACTGCAAGCTTTATGGTGGTAACAGGAAAATGAAATTTTCTTTTAGGGGTACAGATGGCTTTTTCTGTATTTTTAATCTATTTACTAGTGTCTAAAGACTTTGAACTGTTCTATTTATTGAGCCAGCAGACTGGCGTGAGATGTTCATTTGCATTTTCATGAAAGCCTTTTAAGAATATGGCTATCTGGTCTCATTTGGGACCACAGAATAAAAGGTAATTGAAAGCTGTACACAGAGACCTGTTTATGGATTTAAAATGGTTCCAGGAAAAAAAAAAAAAAAAGAAATTTTAGGGACATCCACTTTGATATATCTGGAACTGAAAATAATCTGTTTAAAATGGCCTCAGCTTTATTTAGAGGGGGGTAAAAAAGTCTTTGTGAAGTGAGCAGACTGTTTGTAAGAGTTAGCTCAGAGCTGGGATGCAGTAGGTAGTCTGCTTTCTTGTGATTCTTTTTGTGGGTCTCTAAATGTTTTACAAATGTCAGGGATTCAGGATCCTCTCACACTTTGAAGTAAGTGATACCTGCTCTCACTTGGCAAAGTAAGGCAATGTGAAGGAAATGCAGATGAGCACCATAGGAGCACCATAGGAAGGATTGACTAGTTCTGTCTGTACTAGAAAGCATTTAAATGGGTGTTTATAGCATCCTAGTTGGCTGAATTTCTGCTCGTTGCCTGGTTATGTGATGTGACACTGTACAAAGACAAGGTGAGTTCAAGGGCTGTGCCTACAGCTGATGGAGAAGAATGACTGAAATGGGCAGACTCATTTCTCCTGGGCAACAGAGTAGCTTATTCCTTCTGGGCCCAGAATTTTGCCTGCTTTGCTGCAGTGACCCACTTTTACCAGAATGGGATGGTCTAAGGCTGCCCTCTTCAGTAGTTGTGGGCTCTGGGGATGTAGAAGTTATGGGCTGAAACCTTCCAGGTGGGGGATGCAGAATCCAGTTTCACTCTTCCTGCAAAGCAACAAGTTTGATTACATTATTTGTGTAGTCTGAGAACCTACAGGTAGTCTGAGAACACCACCTGACAGAATCTTTCTTTTGTCTGAGTTTAGTGGACATGAAGAGAAAATGCCTGTCAAGGGCAGTTTTAGATGACTGAGAATTAACTCTGTAGGCTGCCTCTGTATTCAGAATGACAGTGGCTGCCCTGGGGCAGACCGAAGCCTTGTCTATTCCAGTCATCCCGTAATAGCCAGTAGTGGATATTTAGGAGGTGATGTGCAAACACACAACAGCTTCCTGAAGTGCTTTTCTAGCTTCTAATGATATGCCATTTGAGGGAACATTGAGAGCTGGGACTTACATGGTTGTACTTGTTAGGTCCAAGTCATTATCTTTCCCCTGCATTTGCCTTGCTGCTTTTTGAATCGTGTATGCCTTCAGCGCTCACAGCATGCCACAGGGGGGACTTCTACCACTTCATTGCATACAGCATGGAAAGCAACTCCTGTTGTTCATTTCAGGCCTCCTCTCTTGTACTGCAGAAGAGAATCTCCTGTGAATGCTCCTAAGATGAATATGGGTGGCTTTTTTCTGTTGTCTTATTTCTGGAAGGGACATGTTTCTCTCCAGTGAGTTCAAAGGAAGTCTCATGTGAGAAGACGTTGTTTTAAATGTGCCCATGAAAACACTGTTCCCAGGACAGTTCCTCTTCTCTTAGAAGAGAAGACTTCGAGGAGACCTTATAGTAGCCTTCCAGTATCTAAAGGGGGCCTACAGGAAGGCTGGGGAGGGACTATTTATAAGGTCTTGCAATGACAGGACAAGGGGCAATGGGTTTAGGCTGGCAGAGGGAAGATTGAAACTGGGTGTTAGGAGGAAGCTCTTTCCAGTGAGGGTGGTGAGGCACTGGAACAGGTTGCCCAGGGAGGTTGTGGCTGCTCCCTCCCTGGAGGTGTTCAAGGCCAGGTTGGAGGAGGCCTTGAGTAAGCTGTGCTAGTGGGAGGGGTCCCTGCCTATGGCAGGAGGTTGGAACTAGATGATCCTTGAGGTCTTCTTCCTTATCATTCTATGACTCTGTGATTCTATGACAAATATTATTCCTGAAGGCCCTACTTTTCCAGGCTATGGGAAGTTTTTTGGCTCAGAATAAAATGCAAGCCATCAGGTGTGTTGTGAAATTATGACATCCTATTTAGTGAGATGGTATTTCACCTTATACCCACCCCTGCAGCCCTGAGCTGCTGCTATAAAGAGATGGTTATGTCCAGTCCTGTGTCCTGTCACAGCTAGGTCCACTTCTACCTTTCTTTACTTGAACAGGTGATCATGCAGCTATGCAGATTGTTTGATTTGATACGAGAGGAAGAACTGCATTAAATGGAAGATGAACATATTAATTTGGGCAGCAACAATATATAGGATACAGTGGGATTTAAGAAAGGGGAATGTCCATCTGAGGCCTTGAGTGACCTGTTCTAGTGGGAGGTGTCCCTGCCTATGGCAAAGGGGTTGGAACTAGATGATCCTTGAGGTCACTTCCAACCTAAACCATTCTGTGATTCTATGCCTTTCTCCCATCTCTGAGTTTAGAGACTTAGTATTTCTTTTGTTGTCAGTTACATGTTCTTATTTGTTTTCTGCAAAAACTGTATTTTTTGAGTGTTCTCCTGAAGTCCTCCCAGCATGCCCAAGTTTCTTAGACACCTACTTTCTCCTGTTTGCCTCCCTCCCATCTGTTCATGTACCTGTCTTCATGCCAGCTTTTTTTGGCTTAACTAAAGATAGGGTTAAAAACCAACTAGCTGACCTGCTGGGTGGACACCTTCTAAAAGGTGTCATGAGGAGAGAGCTGAGTCTCTTTAGTTTGGAGAAGGGGAGGTGGAGGAGTGACCTCATTAATGTTTATAAATATGTAAAGGGTGAGTGCCAAGAGGATGGAGCCAGGCTCAGTGATGCCCAGTGACTGGACAAGGGGCAGTCGGTGGAAGAGGCATAGGAGATTCCATGTAAACATGAGGAAGAAATTTTTCACTGTGAGGGTGACAGAACACTGGAACAAGCTGCCCAGGGGGCTTGTGGAGTCTCCCTCTCTGGAGATATTCAAGACCCGCCTGGATGCGTTCCTGTGTGATCTGTTAAAGGTGATTCTGCTCTGGCAGGGAGGTTGGACTAGATCTTTTGAGGTCCCTTCCAGCCCCTAACATTCTGTGATTCTGTAAGATCCATAACATTGGTTTAAAGTGGTTAGGAGAGAGTAAAACAAAACCAAAATAAGCTTTTAACTGTTGTGTTATATGAAGTTTAGCTACTTTTTCAATAAATAAAAAACAAACCAAAACCCTAAAAAACAACAAAACCAACCAACAAAACACACACCCCCAGCAAACCACAAATAAAACTATGAATGTTTGCTCACTGCACAGGGGGCCATGCTTCTGCCTAGAACTTGTCCTCCTTCTGAGAAGGGCATTTCTTGTCTGTTTCCAAGCAAGACCTGGAGACACAGCTCAGCTCTGCTTCCTACAGCATTTAGCCCACAGAAGCAGGAGACCCTGTTGGACTGCCATGGCTAACCCTCTGCAGCAGAAGGGCACTAGCTGTCAAGTTATCTCAGGAGCAAGTCTTAACCTGCTGCTGCTTCTGTTTCTGCCTTCAAACTGAAACTATGGAAAGCAGAGAATTTGAACCCATTGAAGTTGATTATGTAGGCTATTTGAAGAGTCAGGTGTCCCCTTCAAGCCCTGTTTTGTTTCCTAGTTTGTCTTTCTTAGTGGCATCACCTGAGTACAAAGCTGTCCTGGCTGCCAGTAGTATCCCCTGGCACCATCTCACCTGTTACATTTTAAACCTGCACTCCTTGTTAGAACATGATACATTACATTCTCAAAGGAGAACGCAGTTGGACACAAGGAAGAAGTTCTTTACAATGGGAGTGGTAAAATGATGAAACAGGCTACCCAGGGATGTGGTTGAGGAGGCCATCAAGGTCACACTCAGTGTGGCCCTGGGCAGCCTGATCTAATTGGAGCTGCCCCTACTCCCTGCAGGAGGTTTGGATGAGATGACTTTTGGGGGTCCCTTCCAACCCAAAGCAATCTGTTAACCTGATTGCTGAGGTTACCCATACCCTCCTTCCCTCAGGAGGTGTGGAAAGTCCCTATTCCTGGTCATATGGTTCAGTGGCAAAGTCTCTTGGTGTTCAGGGTAGATGCATTTCATAAGCAAGAGACCTGACCTAACAACCTGGGCTTCCTTTGGCCTGTTAGAATTGCCTCATGTGAGTGAGTGGGAGTTTACCAGCAGTTTTCACTGTTGGTTTCAGTGTAGTATAACTTGCTGAGCAGGTTGCCTGGCCCTTGGCCTGGGGAGGAGAATGAGCACGAGGAGCAGAAATAGGTGAAAGAAAACGTGATGAAACAGTCACTGAAAGATATAATACAAAATTTTTTTTTTTTTTTTTTTTTTTTTTTTTTTTTTTTTTTTTTTTTTTTTTTTTTTTTTTTGTTCACTGAATTGTGTTGTCCTGAGGGACTGGAAGAGTATTTAGTAGTTTCTGGACAGTTGGACTTGCTGGGTTAACTCCTGGAGCTAGCAGCTTCTAGAAGCTCTAGGAGAGACTTGTGAAGAGCATTCCCAGATAGTGTGCTGTACCCCTTCATCTCAGATACAACTGCCACTCAGTTATCAGTCTAAGTCTTATTACATGAAGAAGAGCAGCTAGGCAGACTAATTAGAGCTGCAGGAAACCTTAGGTGAAAGGGCACAGTATTTGGCAGATTTTCTTGAGATTTTCAGGCACTTGGGTGTGCTTCATATACCTATTGATTCACTGTGTGGTTTTTGTTGCTCTCTAAGCTTTATAATAACCAATCTGTGGGTGTAATGAAGGCAAAATTCAATCAGAGTCTCTGACTCATCCCATCACTAGGATTTTGAACACAAGAGCAATTGCTTGCTGCCCACTCCTCCCCCACGCTCCCTATTAACTCAGGTCACTCACTGTTCCCACAGGCTTGCTCTCTCCAGGTCTCCCCACCTACTCCTTTATTTTTCTGGCAGGTGGTTTCTCTTTCATTCCTGGCTGGTTTTTTTTGTTGTTTTTTTTTTTTTTTCTTAAATTTCCTTGGCCCTGTGTATGAAGCTTTTTCTCAGTTCAGGCATCAGCTGTTCTTCCCAAGCTGTTAGTTATACTTTGTCTGCATCATCAATACAAAAGACAGGGTTCTGCTCAGATGCAGAAGAGGCAAGACCCTTGGTCCTATTAGTCCAGGTCATCCTCAGCATTGGAAAGGTGTTTTGTTTTCCAGATTTCAAATAGCAACAACAAAGCAAACAAAAAGCAAAACAAAACAACCCCAAAACAAAACACAGAAAGAATTAGGGAGCTTATTTGCTGTTTGACAACCTTAGCCCCTCCCAATCTGATATGAAGATGGCTCCTTGGTTTTGAGGAGGTGGATTGTGTTAGAAGCCTACTGCAATACATGAAAGTTGTCATAGTTTTAGAGATATTGGGGCATACCCTTGAAAACCTGCTGTGAAGTACCTAACCCACAACTGAGATACAAGAGGGAGTCATAAGCATCGTTTTACTCTCACATTAATGGGTTTATTGTGACTGTGAGCATGCTGTGCCACCCAGGATTAGATTCTTGCAAGGTCTTGATCATAACAAATAACAGCTTAATAGTGGGGAAAAGAAATTGCCTTCTCATCTGCTTTGTCAGTAAGCTGCGGATCAGGTGTTGTGATAGCCCCAATGCTTGGGAAGGCAAATCACTGAGCAGCATAAAGAAGTAGACAGTCAGTGGAAAACTGCATGGAAAACTGGGAAAGATGTAGCAGCTGTGGTGCAACATGTGTGCACATGGGCTGCAGGACCAGTGGAGCTGTACTGCTCCCTCTCTGGGCACCTGTAACCCTTCAGGCCCATGCGTTTTTCCACAACATCAGTTTTAGGCTCCCCAGTTTAAGAGGGACAGGGATCTGCTGGAGGGGCTCCAGCAGAGGGCTACAAGGATGATTAAGGGACTGGAGCTCATGCCTTATGAGAAGAGGCTAAGGGACCTGGGGCTTTTTAGTCTGGAGAAGACTGAGAAGGGATTTAATAAGTATCTGAGGACTGTGTGTCAGGAGAGGGGGGACAGGCTCTGCTCACTTGCTCCCTGTGATAGGACAAGGAGCAATGGATGTAAGCTGCAATAGAGGAGGTTCCACCTCAACACAAGGGGGAATTTCTTTACTGAAATGGTCACAGAACACTGGAACAAGCTCCCCAGAGAGGCTGTGGAGTCTCCTTCTCTGGAGACTTTCAAGGCCTGTCTGGATGCATTCTTCTGTGACCTGAGCTAGATTGTATGGTCCTGCTCTGGCAGGGGAGTTGGACTCGATGATCTCTTTGGGTCCCTTCCAACGTCTGACATCCTGTGATCCTGTGAACATGGCACTGTGCAGTTCTGTGCTCCTAACTGAAAGATGACCTGGTACAGTCATCATAATGTATGTAGATGCACTCATTTTCATGAGGCATTGCAAGTCTTCAGCCTTTGCTTCCTCTTAGATTTCTTTATCTTGAATGAGAGAAGATCTGTGGTGCAGTGTCCTAGCAGGTGCATGGACAGCATAGGCTAGCTGCCCATCAGATGTTTTGCTGCTACCTCACCTGTGTGTCCTGTAGGCCAGACATATTAAAACAAAAACAAACAACAAACCAAAAACATTTGGGCCATGAGCACTCTGCAGCAAAGCTGTACCTTTNGATGCAGCCCAGGACTTGGTTGGCTGTCTGGGGTGGAACTTACTGAGCATCAGACTGGTGGCACCTGTAAAGATACGCAGTGGCCATAAGAACAGCTCAGCTGTCATTAAGCTAACTGAGCTGCTAGGACTGTCACCATTCAGTGAGCTCTACTGCCTGTATCAAACGTTCCCTCAGCCCTCAATCCCCAGCCAAGTGAAAAACTAAACAAAACCCAGCTTTTTAATGGAAATGTAACATGTGAAAGTCAAGAGACATAATGCCCTTTTTTTTAAATTTCCTGAGATTGCTTTCTATATTAGGTCATCATTTTAAAATTGGTATGTGTCTGTTTGCCATGGATAGAACCTGGAAGCATGATTCAATTTCCCAAACAGAGTCATCTGATACTATTTGAAATACCCTAGAGTGCTCTTGATGGCTTTCCAGTGACATGCCAGAGGAGTGTGTCATATGTGCTGGCATCACACAGAGGTCCAGGATGTCCCAGGGTACTCCAAATGGTCCTGCTGACTTCTCTATGGCAACAGAGTAAAGCCCTTCTTGGGAGGCAGCATTAGTTCTTGTACTAACTGGAGACTGACGTCAACTGCTTTGAGTAAAAAGGTGGACAATGCATTTGCTACAGTGATGAAACCTGGCTGAGGAGAAAGCTGGGTTATAGGCCAAACCCAGAAGAAGCTATCTTCTGTAGCAGAACGCCCCTGTGAATATCAAGAGAGGAATTAATGTTTCCAATGTGTACTTTATAATTCACCATTGGTAGTGCTAACAGCTAATGTAAACTCATTAATTTGAAATAGCTGTGGCCGAAGTAACTGGGCTTGTCTTTTTCCTTACATATGACAAGAAAGAAAATCTTTCCAAATACAGGGATGTTATGACAGTGAACTTAAGTCTATATAAAATTGAAAAAATGGACAGCATTTTTGCATATTTAAATTGAATGGCACTCATAACTACCTCTCCATGAAGACTTTAAAGCTAGGAATTAACCAGAATAGTGGTCTGTGGATTTGAAAAGCCATGGAAGTTACAACAAAGAAATCATTTTCCTCTGAAGTGCAATTCTTCATTATTTCATTTGCAGGTATGAACATATCATATGTATACTACATACACATGTAGTCTGTTTCTGATACAAAATGAGAAAAAAAATTTGCTTTTCAAGGAATTTCTTGATGGTGATATTCCTATGGTAGTGGATAACAATGAATGTCACGAAAATGCAGGCTACTCCCCAGACATGTTTTGCCTTACCTGTGTCACACAATGTATCACAGTATCACCAAGGTTGGAAGAGACCTCAAAGATCACCAAGTCCAACCCATTACCACAGACCTCAAGACTAGACCATGGCACCAAGTGCCACGTCCAAACCCGCCTTGAACATCTCCAGGGACGGTGACTCCACCACCTCCCTGGGCAGCCCATTCCAGTGGGGAATGACTCTCTCAGTGAAGAACTTTCTCCTCACCTCCAGCCTAAACTTCCCCTGGCACAGCTTGAGACTGTGTCCTCTTGTTCTGGTGCTGGTTGCCTGAGAGAAGAAAGCAACCTCCTGCTGGCCACAACCACCCTTCAGGTAGTTGTAGACAGCAATAAGGTCTCCCCTGAGCCTCCTCTTCACCAGGCTAAACAATCCCAGCTCCCTCAGCCTCTCCTCATAGGGCTTGTGCTCGAGGCCTCTCACCAGCCTCGTTGCCCTTCTCTGGACACGCTCAAGCACCTCAATGTCCTTCTTAAATTGAGGGGCCCAGAACTGGACACAGTACTCAAGGTGTGGCCTAACCAGTGCAGAGTACAGGGGGAGAATGACCTCCCTGCTCCTGCTGGCCACACTATTCCTGATGCAGGCCAGGATGCCATTGGCCTTCTTGGCCACCTGGGCACACTGCTGGCTCATGTTTAGGCGGGTGTCAATCAGCACCCCCAGATCCCTTTCTGTTTGGCTGCTCTCCAGCCACTCCGACCCCAGCCTGTAGCTCTGCATGGGGTTGTTGTGGCCAAAGTGCAGCCCCCGGCACTTGGATTTGTTGAAAGCCATCCCCTTGGACTCTGCCCATCTGTCCAGGCGCTCGAGGTCCTGCTGCAGAGCCCTTCTGCCCTCCAACCCACCAACATCTGCCCCCAGCTTGGTGTCATCTGCAAACTTGCTGGTGACTGACTTGATGCCCTCGTCCAGATCATCAGTGAAGATGTTAAAGAGGATGGGGCCCAGTATGTCAGTGTTATTAAAATTGGTGGCGTGAGACTGTGCAGAGATGGAGGTGTGTGGATATGGGTAAGGGAGGTATTGTGAGCATCTGTAAATTATGGTGTTGGTATGAAGGTGATTTTGTGCTTCATGCTGAACACGTTGATGCTGTCAAAGTTCTGGCTTGTGACAGTCCTCAGTATAAATCAACACAAATATTACTTTGCTGCAGAACTCATTACTTCAGTGAGAGGAGCATTAGCTGATTAGCATGCATGAACAGCTTTGTGGTTGAAGTGCAGGAAAAGTTTCCTGGTTCTTTTTCTTTAATTGAACCTTCTGGCTATAATTGTTTTTAGCCTAGATTCCTGAGGAAACGAGGCTTATGCAGTCAGGCTGCCTCTCTTTCCCTTCTTCCTGACTAACTCGTGAACCCACTGGCCTGTTTCAGCCAAGTTTGACAGAGAGATTGAACTCTCAAGGATAATTAAGTTCCTACAAGAAACAACCAAATAGTAAGATGGAGAAGGAGGGGAAGAGACCTCTAAGACCTCCCAAATGAAAGAAGAGGTTCTCAGAGAGTGCAGGCAAGAGAACGTCCTTAAAACTTACTCAGCCACAAAGAAGCCAGGCTTTGGGATGTGCAATCATTTGTAAATGTGTAAAGCCCATGCCTTAGTTGTGCCAGTGCTTGCAGCACTACCTGTTTAAGGATACTAGCACTCTTCATGCTGAGCAGAGCTATTGCAGAGGACTGCTTGCAGTCATTCCCTCTTACCAGCTACTGCAGAGGACTGCTTGCAGTCATTCTCTCTTACCTTTAGACTCCTCTTGCTTTGCAAGAATAGTTTTCGGAAATAGCAGATTTACCTTACAGAGTTGTTGGTGCTTACCTTTACTTTCTTGTCTTTAGGAAGAAGGAATGTTCCATTAGACATGTGCATTTAGGTCTGTTCTGAGATGGTTGTTCAGGGCAGGGTGTAATGGTTTAAAGCAAAAATCAACAGGTTAAATTGAACCTGGCATGACTACAGCATGATATGAATAGTAGCAGCAGATCCAACTCAACCCACGGCACAAGGAAAAGATCCTGGATGATCACTGAGAAAGGTGACACCTCTCACTGAAGCTGGCTGTTGTATAAAGAACACCACACAGAATCTCAGAGGCAGAAAGAAAGAGCAACAGAAGGTGGTATTACCAAAGAAGCATGCACATTCAGGCTGAAGCTGGAACAACGAAGGAAGGAACTTCTGGTTGGGATATCCTTGACAGTTGAAACATCCTAGACAAATTTGTGAAAAGTGCTACTAAATAAAGTCAGCTGTTGGCTTGAAAATAGTATCCTAGGCTAAACTAGCCTCATTATATTGTTAAACCCCACACATCCTAGCTGGAAGACCACTGCATGAAATAAACCCCTCACCCTATGTGCATGTGCAGTGAATTTAAGAGAAAACGGACCTTGAATGCAGCTTGACCAAGATGGATAATTAATAGGTGTTGACCGGAGGTGTAGCTGATACATTTCACTGTGTAAATATCTGCCGTGAATTTCAAGGTGTGTGCTAGCTTCTTGACAATACCCCCTAGCACCCAACCTTGTGCAACACCAGCATTGCTTTCTAAACTATGGTTTGGTGTGGAGACTTTCTCTTGGTTACCATTTTCAGTAACAGTGTAACTCTCTGGAATATGTGGTTGGAGCTGATTTAGAAGGAGGGAATTTACACTTTCCATCTCTGCTTCTAGGTTTCTTGAGGAACGTTTTCTTTAGACAATCAGTTGATGAAAATAAACAAACCAAAACAAACAACAACAAAAACCCCAAAACAAACAACTCCCCACAAAAAACAAACAAACAAACAAAACCACCTGTTCTGGAAACAGAGGTGACTACATTTTATGTAAGAACCATGCCATTTTACTGATCTCTTAGCTCTTGTTTTCAGGGTAGCAGCCCACAAGGCTCTTCCTGTATCCAGGTGGAGGATCAGGGTGGTCTTTGAAATGTTTGCCCTTCCCTTCCCTTCCCTTCCCTTCCCTTCCGCTTTCCCTCAAGCACCAATAGTACTATAAGCAGGTTTTCCTTTATCACATATTTCTGCTTGCCAGCTGTTACATTGTATGTAATGTGTTTAATGAGCAAGGGAGTTTATTATTAGGCAATTGAATAAGGCTGTTCTTCCTAATTAGTGATTTGCCTTTCAGGCCTGGATGTTGCTGTGATCTGTGTCAGTTGTGTCTTGGCGTGCTTTGATTTGCTATAAAGCAGCTGTGCATTTCAGTGATGCACACAAGAACCAGGGTTGTGAAAGTTAGCAGCGAATTTTATATGTGAAATGAGAAATATTATCACCAACTAATTATGTAGCAAGTGAAGGTGAAATAATTCATAACGTATCTGCATACACGGCCAAATTCTATTTAGTGGGTTTACCTATTGATGCAGATGTGGAAATGTCAATTGAAGTGCAGTAAATTAATCAAAGTGTAGCTTCTTTAAATGCCATAAAGAAATGATGGCAAATTGAGGTTTGGTTCTGTTTAAGGGAAGTTAACTAACTGATACACCTAACAGGCTTTGTTGATTTCAACACATATCTGATCTTAGACTGCTTTATTGCTTAAAATGAGATGTAGTAGCACAGCCCAAAAGGAAAGAGGGTGACTCAGCTGAGGCAGCAGAGCCCAGTAGCAGACACTGGTGCACTGCACCACCTTGGATGCCAGGAGAAGACCATGGAAAGGACAACACAGTTTGAAAAATGCTGCACTGTTTTTTTCTTTTTATTGACAGTTCTAAGAGTAAGGCAGACACATAGAAAGGAGAAAGCTGCAAGCAGAATTTTGAGCTGCAGCTGTGTGTAATATTACGCAACCTCTTTAAACACCCTGGTTTGATAGGATGATAAAAAACAACAGGTATAGAGAGCATGGGAATGGCATTTTGAGAGTGCTTAGGTGATGTTCATGTGGTTTGGTTGTTTAATTCAGTCAGTTTGGTTGTTTAATTCTTGGTTTTGGAGAACATTGTAATCATATGGAGTAAAAATGTGCTGTGCAACTAGAGACAAAGAAAACTCAAGATGACCTTAAATGAGCTGAAGGGAGGGCTGAAACTTTCTGCTATGGCATCTGCAGGATGGTTATTAAAATTGATATATTATTGACTTTGCATTGCCTATGTACATTCAGTGTGCAGTTAAGACCAGAGTTTAAAAGCATACCCACCTTTTATCAGTATAAATACAGTGTCTTTAACGTGCTTTCTCTTCCTCAAATAATGTTGGGGGACATGCTTATGTTTTATTTAATCACAATTTCCTAAGTGTGATTCCCCTCCCCCATGCTTTCTTTGTAGGACTGCATTTGCCTAACAAAACAGCACAGACCTTTTGAAAACCTGTGTAAAATCCACAGTATATGTAAATGTTTTCTTACTTATAGATCTGCTGTAGGTATGGCTTATACCAATCTTAAAATTAACAAGTGGTAAATCAGTAGATATTGATCTTTGTATTTTAAAACACCTCTCCTTGCAAAATACTTGTATCTGCCTGTTTTGAGATGAAATAGTAAGTCTTCAGTCTACAAGTTGTAGTAGCTACTCATGCCGTAACAGACTCTATTGGATAATGAATAGTTACTGGTTATTAGATGCCATTTATTTAAATGGTGGCTTTTGACACCACTGTGTTATTAGAAGCAAATTTTTTTAACCTCTCCATCTCTTTGTTTTCCTATTTGTGAAAGTGATGCAACTGTCGAGGTTTTTTTTTTTTCTTATCTTGTCTCTTTTTTTTAGAAATAGGAAAAATTAATAAGCTATTCAAGGTTAGTGAGAAGAGACAATACTTTCTATTAGACCTGCTAACAGCTGAGTAAAAAAAACCAAACCCACAGATAAGCATTTGTGCTCACAAGCCCTTTTTTGGGTCATATTTATAGGAATTTACATAGAGGGTGTCTTGGAAATGTAGAGCAAGCCTGTCAATACTCACTTGTCAAATAAAAAAGAATTAAAAGTATCTGACATCTGTAAGCCAACTTATTATTCACATAGGGGTCAGTGAATGCATAGAACACATATTTATATAGAGATGTGGAATATTTAGTGTGTGCTGTGTGTTAGAGATGGCAGACCTAGAATACACTGGACATGGCTTCACTCCTGCAGTGCGATTTGCCTGTGAGTTCCTGACACCCAAAATAGTGGTAGATTATGGTGAAATGGTAGAACTAAGAGAAACTAAGTGCAATGTAGATGGCTTCTGCAACTCAGAGAAGAGATTCATACCGAAAAGTGTGGAGGGATCTTTGTCTACCTCTAGCAGCTTGGTGGTTGAAATGTAAGAATCCAAAGATCGGGGACAATTGGGTAATTAATTTAAGTCCCTTGGATGTAGTCTCTAAAGACAGGCCTCTCCCTCTTGAACTGTTGGCTCAGGTGTTTAAATTTCACCTTACCAAAGTGGAGGCAGATTGCATGAGAAACCCCTTGAGTGAGGGACATCTCCTGGTCACCTCACAGCTGCACCCACAGACTGGCGCTACACTGAAGGCTTTGCAGAGAGTAGATTGGAAGTGCTGATTTGCATTGGAAGAGACCAACATCTGCTCCCACAGAGAGTGAGACTTTATTTCCATCTTTTTTAAAAAGAGATTCTCAAAACCTATCAAGCACACAGTATGTTTGTTTTCATGCTAGGTTCTCTGCTGAAACTTGATACAGTCTTCTCTGTTAAGTTGTGAGTGGTAAAGCATGTGCTTTTGTTGAGTTTCACTCTAGTCATCAAAACTGACCCTTGAAGGTTATATGGTAACATCTAAATGTGCTCTTTCCTCACCTTTTCTACTTTTTACCTGTAGTACATCTCTTTGGTGTGAAATTGGAGGCTCAAAAATTCAGTGAGGTTGGTTATTTATATTAATTTATATACATAAACACATCTGTATGTATCATATATATTTTTATATGTATATCCTTTACCTCACATGCTACTCAGCAAAGATTTTCCCTTCTGCGTTCTGCTCTGCAGTGTTTTACTCTCAGTGCTTGGGTGAGGCAGGAGGAGGGGCCTGAGCCCACTCGAGTACTTTGTTTATTAGTGCTCTATTGAGCAAGGACTTCTGAATTCCTAATAACTGTTCCAGTACATTAGCAGATACCTATTTTATTAATGACAGGTTAGAAAGATAGCTTTGATGGAGTTATGGAAGTCAGAGATTTCAGTGCTGTTTTTTATCATGGGCAGACATTTCACCTCCTTACTAAAGTTATTTAGTAATCTCTTTACTAAATGTGGGTGGAGTTTTTTAGCAGTGGTTTTTTTTTTTTCAGCTTCCTTCAGAAGACTTTGCTATAGTTTCACATCTCATGTATGTCCTCATTTCCAGTGTGGATTTATACACTGCCAATTTACCTCCATTCAGATGAATGCCACTGTTGTTCGGCAGCTGAGGCAAATGTGTTTCCCTTTCCTGCCACTCCTTCCTGCCACCTCAACTTCTGGGACGTTAACTGGAAGCAGGCACACCCCTCCTCAGCCTTTGTTTTACTCAGCCAAAAAAATCCCACCACATTCTATTTCTCTGCTTGCAAGACAGACTTTCCTTTCCTTGAGTCACTTTGGCAGCCCTTTCTTGTGCCTGCTCCAGGCCGAATCGATCTTATTTGGATGTCGGTGACCAGAAGCACTCACAGCATTGCAACCAGAGGTTTGCTGCAAAAGAACAAACCTTGCCACAGCAATGTTAACTCCCCTTCCTAGACAATCCTGGTTTGATAGTCGTTGGGGTTGTGATTGCTTTTTTCACAGTCTGTCACACTGGTGTTTCCACAGGCATTCAATGGTTGACCAAAGAAAGCATCCATGATGTTCTTCTCTGCCATAGAATCATAGAATGGTAAGGTTGGAAGGAGACCTCAAGGATCATCTAGTTCCAACCCCCTGCCATAGGCAGGGACACCTCCCACTAGTACAGGTCACTCAAGGCCTCATCCAACCTGGCCTTGAACACCTCCAGGGAGGGAGCATCCACAACCTCCCTGGGCAACCTGTTCCAGTACCTCACCACCCTCACTGGAAAGAACTTCCTCCTAACATTTAGTCTAAATCTTCCCTCTGCCAGCCTAAACCCATTGCCCCTTGTCCTGTCATTGCAAGATCTTATAAATAGTCCCTCCCCAGCTCCATCCTTAGGTCATAACCAAACACCTTCCTATCCATGTCTCCACTGATATGTGGAGTTCATGCTGCTGATTAGAAATACTTTGTTCACTTTGTGCTTTCATACTGGTTTTCATTCTTCCATCTTCAAGGTCATCATATTCTGTCGTACCCCGATTTTTCTGTTTTCCCATTGCCAGATGAGCAGATGCAGTGTCCCAGAGTTATGAAGCTTAACAATGTAGTCAAAAGCAGTTGGTTTCTGCATCTGTGACTTTATAGTTCCTCCAACCTTTGTCTCCATGGATCACAGAATGGTTTGGATTGGGAAGGATCTTAAAGTTTCAACCTCCCTGCCATGGGCAAGGCTACCTCCTACTAGACCAGGTTGCTCAAGGCCCCATCCAACCTGTCTTTATCTGGGATGATTTCTCCTGAGACTGATTCTATGTACAACTAAACCAATTGTAATCCTCTAGTTGATTTAATGGGCCACTTCACTATCCCCACATTTTCTGTACTTTTATATAAGTGCAACCTATTTTGCCTGTTTCCAGTATGGTGCTGTAATGGTTGTTACGCTGCCTAGGGCATTAAGTGGAACAGACTCTCCCTCTGACTGAGGCATATACTTTTTGAAGTTGTATTTATAAATCCATTAATTTGAGTACTTTGAGAACTCTCAGCTGTGATATCATGACATGAATCCCTATCTGTTTCTGTGAGTACCCTTTCACAAGAGAAAAGCCATTGACACTCATAGTTAAGGGTTTGTAAAAATTATCTGGCTGGTGATGTGTGCATCAGTATGTACTTGCACTGTTTCTGTGAAGAGAAAGTGAGACTCTGGTTTTTGTTGCTCCTGCAGGCTTCCTCCTCAGTTCTCTTTTTCTTCTCTCAAAACAAAAGATAAGTCAGTCGGGCTTGGCGTCTGGGGCTGTCTAGCAGCTTCTGGCTACTCCTCTCTGCCGATTAATTTCACTAATCATCTTTTCTTCTAACCCCTCTGGCCGATCCTCAAAATTCTCCTTACGCGTAAGGCAAACCTTGGGGTAAGGTGTAGGGGTGGGGAGAAGGTGGAAGGGTGATTGGGAGCCCCTCCTGGGGTCTCTGATTTCTGGGAGGGGTGTTGTGTTTCTGTATTACCTTTACCTTGTATATTCCTGTAAATATTCCTGCATATAGTGTATATATCTGCTTGTATATTGTGCTGAGCTGTAAATAGAGCTTCATCTCAACTTCCAGCCAGCTGAGTTCTAGTCTGGGCCATTTTACAAAGTGTGGGGGGCAGGGACCTCCCAAACCATCACAGTTTAGAAAGGAGTGTTTCATGCTTTTGCAAAGGGGGCGTGCGTTTGACTCTGTTTTCTTTTGCTTTTTCCCCCCTCTTCTCTCAAAATTCCATCTCTGCTTTCTGTAAAGGATATGGGGAAAGTATTTTCAATATATATCATTAAATGGCTTCCTTGTTCTTATACTACTCCCTAGGCATCTGCTGCTGACTGCTTTTTGGAAACAGGATACTGGGCTGGATGTACCTTAGGTTTACACAGTACAGCTGTTTTTATTTTCTTAAACGCTGAATCATTTGTCAGAACAAGTGATTTTTATTTATTTGCTTGTATGCAGCTGCAGTAGCTCTTAAGAAGCAGAGCCTGCAGTTGGCTCTTGAGAGTATGAAGATAAATTTAGAGGTGTACAACAGCTCATCTAAGTAATTACAGAAGTGTTCTTGATTGTAACCTTCTGACGAGTGCAGAGGCAGTTAAGTGTGTAGTGCAATGAAATGTGCAGCTTCCAGGGAGTCTTTAATGTTTGAGGTGGAGAAGAGATGGAGAATCCAACAGCAGAGAAAGATGGGGGCTTGCATTCTGAAGGGGAAGCAAAGGATGCCACAGGGGAGGAAAATCTGCTTTACACTAGGTAGCTGTAGTTGCCATTGCTCAAGAAGAGGAACAGGAAAGAACTGCAGCAGGGAGGGTGTGGTTTGTGTCCAAATTTCATGGTACCTTATCATAAATGTAGATGGTAAATGTTTATTAATAGTTTAACAAAACTTTAAGGGCTTGCAACTACAACATTTCACAGCTTCTTCTTGAAACTTCTGTGTTTAATTTTGATAATTAAATTATTTTTCCTATTAATAATAAAAAGTTACTGTGATATTTTTTACTATTTTGGGGTTTTTTTAGGACACAGATGTAGTAATGTGAGCTCTGTGGCCTTATGATGTTCATATATTTGTATTCCTAATTCATATACCACTTAAGCACTAACAGGTTGTGGTGTGCAGCAGTGAGAGAATCTGAGAAATACTGTTATTAATAACACTGGACTCATTAAAATGGTCTTACAATGATAGCCTCAGAGATATTTTAAGATTCCTGGGCATTGCTTTTATCTATTTCTGAGGCCATATTTAAAAGTGGAAGTTTTCTTGAGAGTGGGATTTGCATTCTCCTAATTCCCAAACAATTTCTGCAATTGGACATCTAAGACTTTTATTTTCCTTCTGCTTTACCCATTTAATCATGAGCTCTGTTTTTGTAATTAAGTGCACTATTTTACTATTTAATTACTTTCACCAGGGTTAATGTTTTTCACTTACTGTTTTTTAAAATTTTATTCTTTGGTACAGTCACATCCTACCTGTATGGGTTTGGGTTTTTTTCTGTTGTTGTTGCATTTTTAGAAGGAGGTAGAAATTTTGAAAACTTTGACCTATATTTTTATTTTAGAAATTGTCAGAGATACATTTACAGATACTAAGCTCTGTTGACTTGTTGCTCAGGGGTTAGTTAAAATTGGCTGAGTATCTGTCCTAAATACTTCCTGGCTGCAGTACTTGGAATAGCAGTGTTCAGTTCTCTGGTGGTGGCAAACTACCCAACAGGCAGTATATTTTTATTTGACTCCACTGTCCTTGAAGCACTTTAATTTTAAGGAATAGCAGCATGTATTTCTATGTTTAAACAAAGGAAAATGTAAACTTCTGGAATATGAATTTATTTTTTCTAACTGCAGCAAAAGAGATGTAGGAATATTAGTGTTAGCCACTAATCTCTTCAGGAAGGTGAGAAAAAGGAAGGACCAGATGCAATTTGTTTTGTGTCTAAGCTACCTTTCTAAACAGATGATGATGTTTATTTGAAGGTTGTTGAATAACTACTTATTTGAACACACAAACTCTGGCTGGCCTGCCCCATGCTTTGATGAAGCTACCAGTGCTATGGTGAGGGAGACTAGGTTGAACATGTCTCCTTGCTGTCTTTTCTGCTGGGTCCTCAGAGATGAGCACTGNTAAACCTCCCCTGGCACAGCTTGAGACTGTGTCCTCTTGTTCTGGTGCTGGTTGCCTGAGAGAAGAAAGCAACCTCCTGCTGGCCACAACCACCCTTCAGGTAGTTGTAGACAGCAATAAGGTCTCCTCTGAGCCTCCTCCTTGCTGTCTTTTCTACTGGGTCCTCAGAGATGAGCACTAGCTTGTAAACAGCATCAGCCATCCTATAGCTCCAAGTGTAGCCATCCTGGATAATCCTTCTGTTAGGGTGGGAATAGATAAAGGAAACTGGGGACATTGGATATTGCTCTGGAGTACAGTGTGGTGTTGAATAGCTGAGGGACTCCACTGGCACATACAGACAGTTCACTGCTTGGATCCATGAGCCACAGTGCCTGCTTGGGCCATTCACAGGCATGGAGAAAGGTCTCAGAATGACTCTATTATTGCTAGACTGGTGAATGCTCAATTGCTCATAACTCCCAACAGCATTAGGAGGTTTGTGGTTTGGGTTTTGTGGGGTTTAGAGTGTTGGAGAACAGTGGTAGCTATCATGTTTCCATCATGGTAGGGTTATCATTGTCCTCTTAGATGCAGTCAGAGGGGTATGAAAAATACTTCATTGTGCATTAGACTCCAGTGTATGTCTAAGTTTGTGTTTAATAGCAAACATAAAAACTAGATTTAAAGCACTTAAATAATGTTTTAGAGGAGATCTGCTCTTTGTGTGTCAGTAGGAAGTGCATGATAAATTGGCAGGCAGCTGTTTGATGATACATAAATTGTTGCCTGGTACTCAAACAGCTTATCATTTTTCAGCTGTGAGTGGATGTATCTGAGATTGTTCAGGTCGACTCTTGAGACTTTTAGTTTTTAATTCATTTTAGTACTTCATGAGCAGTTAACAACTCTATTTAAGGCTTTGCATTTCCAAAGAGCCATATTTAATTACCTAGTGATTGGCCTTTATGTTGGAGGTTTTGTGAAATGCTAGGGAAAAATTCTTCATGTCAGATTTGCTGGTGTTTTTTCATTGTTTCCCTGTAGTCTCCAAACTGGTAATTCCACTTGTTAAACTGAGTTGGCTTTTGCAACCTCCTTTGTTGTGGGATTGTCCTTTGCTTCCCCCAGTACATTCCAGAAATTGTTTGCTTTCAGGCAACTCTATTTATAAGCTTTTTTAGATTTGATGTTTGAAAAGGTTTTTCCTAGCTTCTATCTTGTCTTTAGTTTTCTATGATATGCTAATCAAATGTTCCTTAACTAGTTAAAACCAAACACTTCATTTGTTAAATACAAACAGCCAAAAGAGTCTGTTGGGCATGCACCCACATTATTTACTGTCTTTTTATTTTGTTGTTCTCAGGATTAGAGCTGGGGAAAACTAATAAAACATGATCTAGAGTGTGGTGGGCAGCTGTAGATATGACGAACCTTCTCTTGAGACCTCCATACCTTTAAAATTCACTGTTTCTTCTTCTCAAAGTAGAGTTGACATTTATAGCTAATTTGACCTTATCTGTTGGCTGTAACTTTGAGATTGGTACTACCAGTGCTGATAAATACTTGCTGATGAAATGCTGGGCTTTCAGTGTGGGATGGTGAAGTAAAATAAATAAAAAGGCCAGTGACATCTACTGGAGGAGACAGTTCTCTTTAAAAATTATAAACAGTGATGCTCTAGTCCTAATGTCAATTTAAAATTCATTAAAAGACATTTTCCCCCTTGGCAGATTCTTCCTTTCTACTGAAGTTGCTTGCCAAGGAAAATTAAGAATATTTATTATATTCCACGTAAACTGTAGAAAGGCAACATACTTCCAATCAGTTTGCTTTTAAGGTATCTGAAAATCTGTGCAAACAAATGGAGCTAAGTAAGCTAATAAAACTAAAAAGCTAATAAAGATGTGCTTGGGGTGCATTCATGTTTAACTCATCTCCAAAGAAATCTTTGTATCAGAGGCCATATCTTTAGAGATATAAGGCAGCCTTATAAAAATCTCACTTTTTCTATGTGGTTGGTTTACTTATAACTCCACATATCCTATAGTGTGTGGCTTGCCTCCCAGTGAGACAGGAATGAGTACAATCCTTCCACCCTCCTGCATCTTTTACCTGTGTGCTTGCAATCTACTTGGCAGTGCCTAGGGTGAGAACTTTGCCCTCATATGGAGATGCTTCATCTGGCTCGGAGATCTTCCAGAGGATCCCTAATGAATTTTAGGTTCTCATACTGGTTTTGTTGATACCAACACTCACCCCTACAGAGCAGCTTATATGCCCCCAAACTGGCCTAAAGATGTGAAAACATCTTTAAAAGCAGATGTATCTTTTCACTTTCATTGCTTTATTTACTAAGTAGTACAGGGTTGGGATTTAATAGCCTGAAGAGTGATGCTTTGTAGGCTGCCTTGTGAATGAGTGGTAGGAGGTAAATGACAGCTTATTCCAGGAGATGTATCTTTGGGGCATGGTTTTACATTACATTTGACAAAGAAAACCTAACTCTAGTCTTAGTCTCGCTAATTGGCAATTAGCAAATTAGCAACTAGTGATGCATACACCACGCTTCACGTGGTCACTGTTGGTTGAGAGAGTCCTCTCTGCTGTGCTGGAAACCCATGGTAAATATTGCTGAGTACTTAAAGGCTGCTTAAAACAGTGAAATGCTTTAAAAAATTTAAATATGTTAGTGTTAAATTTGTAGAATTGTCTAAATTCCCTCTCGCCCTCTCTCCATCCAGACACTGAATCCCCAGTGATTAAATAAGGGAGTTGGTTAAACCCTGTCTAGATGCTGGTTAGTGATCTCATGTTTTGACTATTTCTTCTGATGAATGGTGCTCATCCATCACAATTTTTCTTCACTAAAAAGCAGCAGGATGGGAAAAAACACACTGATTTGGCCATTTAAATACTTGTTTTTCAGACTTTCTGTAATTACAAAGGCTTTTTGAGAAATCTGAATCAAGTTTGTTTCAATTACGATTAACATTTTAACCTGAACATCCTTCAGATTGAATTTGACATGCCATGGCAATTGTAATGTGTGTGTCAGACAAATAAAAATAGAAAAGAGAAACAAATGCTTCATGGTTCCTGGCAGTGAAAGAGCCACTCAGCCACTCTTGTAAAAAGCATGAGATCATGATGCCTTTTTTTTTTTCCTTCTTCCATGAAACTTTGGTTTGTGGAATTGTAGTTTAATATATTCTTCAGCCTCCTGACATTTATAAAGAATAAAGTCTTGCAATGTATCTGTGATGAATGATTTTTGTGGGAATGAGGAAGGCATGGTTCAGCCATCCTGCCAGGCCAGGTAGTGAGCCAAATCCATTCTCAAAGTCCTTTAGTTTTGAGGACTTGGTGGTTGTGGTCTGCTCTTTCCTGGTCCAGAGACCAGATTCTTAGTGCTTCTTAGTGCTAAGAACATGATGCAGGTTCTTAGTGCTTCTTTTCTGCTTGGGAACAGAGAGGGAGGTCTGTCAACCATAGGTAGTGTAATCTTTACCTAGAGTTTCCCACTTTGTTGTTGTTACCTCTCTGTTGTGAGAAGCAGTAATGGAAGTCTTGGCTGTGCCCTTGGCTTCTAACCATATCCTACCTCTTCCTCCTTGGCATCTGAAAAAAGGGAAGCATTTGACAGAAAGTTGTTTGATGGGAATCTCCATTTTGTGACTGCTGCTCAGATAAGGTACAGGCACTGGAAACACTTTGCCCAGAAAAGAAAGTCATAAATCACATGATCCTTTGGTTCCTCTTTGGAGAACACTATTTCAGACTCTCTGTTAATTTCTCCTGAGAAACAGATGAGAGTAGTGCCAACCCTGTGAAGGCTTCCAAGAGATACAGGCACTGAAAGCAATCAGTAGTCCCTGTTGCAGGGAAGCCTTCTTGTCTCCTGTGGGAACTTCAAGGGGAAGGAAAAACATGTCATAAAGATGACTTTATCCAAGTGAGTTTGCATATTTTATGTTAGAACTTGTCTGTCAATACTCGATAAAATTATTTTATCTGCTAAGAATTTGAGTAGGAATGCTGAAGAAAACAAATCAGTTAAGTCCTTGTGAAAGTTAAATGGTCATGGTGTTTTTCCTTTCACACATAGATCACTAGGGCTTTGCTGTAGCACTGAAAAGATTTGGCACACTAGTGCACAATCCAGTGTAAAANTTCTGTGATTCTATGAATCCCTTCTGATGCAATTTGAAATATAACAAAGAATTTTGTCTTGAGATTATGTGTAAATGCTTATAGGCATTATATTCTCCAAAACAGTGTTTGGTAACTATCGTCTGTGGAGTGCATCAGCTGGGATGTGAAATGACTACTTGCATTAAAGTACTCCTGGACAAATGGTCCAACAGATTTAATCTTTAACACCTTACCAAATATTTTGTTTATTAGAATTGTGTTCAAATACATTTATTTCTCCATAAGTGCATTGAGTTTCTATGGTTATTAACCTTTGATTGAGGCACACGTGAGTGTTTTATTACAAATAATGTCCCATAATCAGTACCTGAATTTAATCCTTTCCATCACTTTCCAAATAAGATCTTCCTTTTCCGTGGTTTGTAAGTCTCTCAAAATGCAATTATCTGGGCTGAAACATGAGTGCCTTACTCAGAGTGTTTATTTAAAGTTTCAGTGAAACTCTTCAAGCATTTTTGAAAAACAGTCAAGATCCAAATAACTCATTTCTCCTTTTTAAGTGCATCTTAAAGCTGTTTCAAAAATAATCTTGACTTCTCATTGTTTACAGCTGAACCTCAAGATCCAGCAGCAGCAGTGCTGATTTGCTCCGACAACAGTATTCTGCCTTATGCTGTTTTTGAGAAATTTCACCCAAGTTTGGTCATTTTCTATGTGTGAAAACTCACTATCTATGCACAACTAGCAGAGGCTGTGTGGGCTGGTGTGCATATAAGACAGACTCTGTGCACAGAGCTGGCTTCAAGCTGAGGACCGAGCACAGTACTTAATGCATTTGCTCCATTTAGGTGTCAGGCGTTGGGGCCACAAGTGGTGGACAAGGTGGGAGCTCACCCAGTTGAGTAGGTGAAGCCAAGAGTTGAGGCAGTTGTGCTTGGGGATATGTTGTCCAGGTGATGTTAGCTTGCACTCTTCTCCAGCCTTACATTTTCTTCCACCTCAGTAGTGCACATCACAGACAGTGTTGTGGAGTTGTGATGGCATGTGGAGGTGGTCACATCTCCATCCAAAGGGTGCTGATGCAGTAAACAAGGTGGGCAGTGGCAGAACTGGCAGGAGTTGGCCTTCGAGTCAGGCATTGACTGTTCTTCTGGAGACCAGTAGGTGAATCGCTGAAACCAGTATCTTCACCACTAGCTCTTCAGTGGCTAGGCTCTCCAAACCCAAAAGCAGTACGAGTCTAGTGGAGCACTTATATGTACTATGTGGATGCAATAGCAAAGTGGAAGGAGGGCAGAAATCTGCAGCCAAAAACCACAGACACTTCTCAACTCTTTATTTGGTCTCAGTTTATTCTGTGTAGAGTGAGAGTAGTGCTGTCTAGTCTCAGAAGACAACAGAGAAATCCATTAACAATTTTAATGGAGCCATTCCTGATGTGATCCTATAGAGCTAGCCCTATGGATAGGCCCAAAAGGAAGTGAATATCTTGCATTCGAGGCAGGAGATGGATGAACATGCATTAGAGTTCTACTGACAGTCAGGGTTAAAAGAAGTACCCTTCAACTGGCAGTGTAAAGGAGGCTGTGTAAAATAGTAGGTGCAGTCATGTAACTGAGGTTTGGTATCACTCCATCTACTCAGGACCTAATGAAGACAGGTACCACGGACATCAGAATGCACTAACAAGGTCATTGTAGTGTAATACATGGTAGGGAGTCCAGTGTGTGCATTCCCTTGAAAATCATGGATATATGTCTTGGAAAACCTAGAGGCAGTATTTTAATTTGAGATGAACTTAAAATTTCATTTAGTCTGAGCTGAATCTATATTAAGGAAGAGAATAATTATCTACTCCTTCAGCACAGTATTGAGAAGGTATAAGCACTCTCAAACCACAATCACATATTCTAGTACTTAGATGAATATAGCATTCAAGGAGGGTAATAAGACATCCTAATGTGTCTTATCTTTTCTCATAACCATGATTTAGCTGTCTAATTCTGTAAGCCAGCATTTGAGATAAATGTAGCTGCATTATACTTCTTGGAATTTTTGCTGGATCTTCTGGAAGCTTCTTAGTACTAGGTGGAAGAGGGCAGATAGAACTTGAGCAAAAAGCAGTGAGTTTTTTTGGGTTACTGGGATGTCAAGTCTTCATTCTTTCCACTTGATTGGATTTATGTACCTCTTACCACCTCTTCTTATTTTTTTGTTTGTTGTTTTGTTTTGGGTTGGTTTTTTTTTTTGGAAGCTGATGTAGCTTGTTGATTCTCTAGGTATTTCTCACTCCTAAGTCTCATGTCCTGCTGCTTTGAGGCAGAGGTCTCACTGCCCCTTCTGCTGGCAGTGCTTGTTTTCTCATTTCCTGATGAGGGAAAGCTGAGGACTGCAAGAAAAGATAGGAACTGAAACGTATCACTGATGTTAAGAAACCAGTTCCCAGAAGAGGAAAGGCATGAACTGAGTGCAGAAAAGCTAGGAAAGATGTCTGCTTACATTTTGCTTTGCAGGTCAGGCACACTTGGTTGCTCTCTGCTAGGTGGTCCCATAATGATATGGTGTCTTGTCATCTTGGTAATTTATTTGCCACTTGTCTTACAGTTATGGATAGTATGGGACATTTAAGATGTGGCTCTTCTTTGGGAATGCAAAATATATATACATATAAATATATATATATATTTTTTAGGAGCATTTTCTTTAATTTGTGCTTTTTAATGCAGTTCCAAATACGTGGAGTTTCTAAAACACCCAAGAAGTTTCTGTGTATTTTCAGCAGCTTTCCAGTGAGTAGAGAGATGGTGTCAGACTCCAGTCCTTGCTGGGCTATTCCAAGAATGAAGCTGATGATTTGTTAATAAAGTGGTTGTGGTTCCAGTACTGCTGCTGAGGGTGGGTAAACACTGCTCCTCTGCACAGGGGCAAGGCAGTGTATTTCCACCTGTGTGGTTATGTAAGGTGACCTCCACAATCTGTGTATTGAACTCAGAGATTGCTTTTTCCTTTTGTTTGTAAAGCAGTTGACCCAGAAAGTGTGAAATCTACAGGAAAAAGGCCCAGTAAGATCCATCTGGACTAGAAGCTCTGGCTCATTGTTCAGTGCACACATGAGTGTAGGGTGGCCTAGCTGGCATGAAAATGTCCCTGCAAGGAGAAGCAGAAGGGCTTGCCAATGACACATCAGTCACCCCTGTAGCTGTTCATGGCTGCTAGGCATCCAGCTTGAGAGCTGGAGGAGCTGTGATGTGGCAGCAGCCAAGGTTATCACTTGCTCCCAGTACATGAGGTTGTCGCTTCTGCCTAGCTCACTGCTGCGGTCTCTTGGTACACAAGGGACTTACTACATCATGCTGATACCTTCTCCATATGGTGCAAATCTTCCAAATAATGGGCATTTTCCAATTCTCTTTTGATTCACTGCCACTCTCAAATGAAGCATCTTCTCAAGGCTTCCTTAGGCAGGTGACTTGCTGTAGGAAGCTAATGTGGTCAGTTTTATGTCACTCTCCTCCTGTTTCCTTTTGGTCCAGTCATCTGGGTCCCTTACTGTCAAGGCATGTCTACTGCTGTCTTTTGATGCTATATAATAGATTTATGGCTTTTTCTGGGGCACTTTAAGGTCCCTGCTGTATTGTTGAGGGAATCATTGTCAGCTTGCCAGCCTGTTGCCTGATCCTTGCTGGGCTGGTCATTTAGGTTCATGGGCATCCCAGCAGCAAAGACCTATCCTCACTATTTACTCTCTTTTGTAATTTGGTTACAATGGAGGACATGTGGCATGAATGTTGCAGGGCATAGTGCATGTGCTGAAACATGGCAGCTTCCCTTCACAGGCCACCAAGACAGAAATGTCTCAGGGCTTGTCTGTCACTTCTGCAGTTATCTTTGTCTGCCTTTTCACTGCCAATGGTGTTTCCAAACAAAAGGAGTTTAATCTCGGTCCCATTCATATGAGCAAACTTGGATTAAAGTCATCATACCACTGCTTGAAGGCTTTCATAGGAATTGCAAAGGAAGAGGATAAAGGGGTACATCAGGAAATGGTATCATGCCATGCCCAACTTCTTGCTTGGTCTTCTGCTATGCTGCTCTTGTCTTGTCTCTTATGATCTGACCTGCAGTGAAACAATTTACCTTCCTTTACTGGAATTATTTCTGGAATGGCTGTTTTTGTCTGCTCTTGAAATTCTGAGACAAGTTGAAGAAAATTGCCTCTTTCTAAGCTTTCATCTTCTTCTTTTACAGTTCAGTCAAATTAAACTTAATGGTAGAGTATGTTGTTTGCCAGCCAAAAATCCATGTCACCTCGAGTCACCATGTGGTCCCACCTGCAATATGCATAGCTCTGACTTCCATGAAAACACTCCATCCTCATGCTGAGTGGGTACATTAAAGCTGCCCAGAGATGAATTAGCTGTTTGTAATGCTGTATCATGAGACTACATAAAGGTTTTGACATTTTTTCTATAATGCAGGAATCTGCAGATACGTTTACTTCTCCTAATGGGCAGAGTTGGAGGACTTAAATCATCATTACTGGAATGGGCTGCCCAGGGAGGTGGTGGAGTCACCATCCCTGGAGGTGTTCAAGGCGGGTTTGGACGTGGCACTTAGTGTCATGGTCTTGTCCTGAAGTCTGTGGTAACGGGTTGGACTTGATGATCTTTGAGGTCTCTTCCAACATTGGTGGTACTGTGATCTTGAGTTGCATGACAGGCTGCATCTTGTCCTTCCATGGGAGGAGCTGTAGTTTTGTTAGACCCTTGCACAAGGCAACTTTGCGTCCTGTGAGGAGTCTCACGACCTGTATAATAGAAATGAGACATTTTGGGAACTTTATGAGGTCATGCTTTCCTCTGCTTTCTTTATTTTCATTCCATAGGAATCTTCCTGTATTCCTTTACATTGACTGCTTGCTTCTCATTCTATGAAAGTTGCCTGTGTATGTTAGAGATTTGTTTCAGAGGTTGTCTGGTTGCTTGGGATATGCTGCACCGCACTGCTAGCCAAACATAAAGCTAAGATAAAAATAACTGGTTTAGACTTTGAGTGCTAATGAGGGGTAAAAGTGGGAAAAGAAAAAGGAGCTGCGTGATTGGGGAAGAAATCATCTTTATTTCCCTATTATTCTCAAATTATTTTCATGGCAGTAAACACATAAAATAAATCAGTCTTAGTTTAAACTGCCATTTCTTTGTCTGAATTTACTTTGTCTTTTTTTTTAGATGTAATCTGGAGGATGCTTGTCAAACAACTTAAAATTTAAGTTTCCTCTTCTTTCTTTTTTTTTTTTTCATCTGCAGTATCTGTTTGAATTCTTTCTTTTCAGCAACTTAACACTGAGTATACTTCCCTTGATATTGCAAGGCACATTATTAGACTATTCTCTGTAGCCACCCTTCTCAACATGTGTTTGGAAGAGCATCTTGAGAGACTCAAAGCCCTTTGTGCATTGCAAATGTGCACCTCAGTAGAACATTCTGTCTTCTTCCATTTAAATAAATATCTCCTATTAAGTATTTAGTGTTAAAACTCTTACATCGTTTAGATATTTCAGCTTTTTGCAAGACTTTCATTTTTCTTCAATATTTTTCCAGGGTTTCTGTCACCTACAAGCAGTTCTTATTCTCTAACCTTATGAATAAAACGAGCATTTTTGTATTATCAGCTTTTAAGTTTCTTTAAAAAAAAAAAGAAAAAATGCTAAGAGCAGCTAAGGGGTTTTGTTAGCTGGTTGGAAACTGAATCGAGATGAAATCACCTGAGAATTTTTTGCCTTCTTTTCTTTTTCTACTTTAAAGCAAGAAATTGAATTTGCCTTTACTTTTTTCCTGAAGTGGAAGTGTGTAGGTGTGTATAAATATGTATGCACACTCACTAATGTTGGTGGGAAGACTTGAAAGGTGTTTTTTTTTAGAAATACAGAATTAAATTCTCAGTAAAGTTTTTAGGTTGTTTTTGTTGGTGGTTTGGGGGTTTTTTTGTTTGTTTGGTGTTGGATTTCTTTTTCCAGGAAAAGAGATCCAACAGCCGAAATAGTTCAAGTGTAATACAAGAGGTGCTCGTGGCTTTTTGAAATATATTTTTACTTTTCTTTTTCCTGTGAGTTTTTGTGCTGCTAAGGTGTTATGGCAATGAGTGAAGTTTGAAGCATCTGAGCTCTCCACCAAAAGCTTATTATTTCTCTTAGAAGTACAGTCTGCTCCTTTTGAAATTACTTTTCATTTCCTCAAATAGTTCATTTTTTTTGATGAGGGATCTTATTCTGATCTCCATTTCTTTCTATAAAATTAGATACAATTCAACTTAGGCTAAAGATACCACATTTTCATCAACATGTGTATTTTACACGCCGACTCCAGACGTGAAATTACGCAAGACTCAAAAAAAAAAACAACCCGTGAAGCTTTTTGTCTACCTTAAGAAAGAAATAAAGTGCTGTTATGTTTTTAAAAACCTATGACTAGTCATTCTTAAGGCTTAACTAAATCCCCTAAGTCCTTGCACATATGCTTAGCTGTGCACGCATGTGTAGTCCCACAGGCTATGTGAGATGGTGCATACATTCACAGCGAGAGCCAAGGGAATACTTCAGTGGAGGTGTGAGATCTGTTTTTTTTATTTTCTGAGAGAAGTTAGGAAGCAGATAGACATGCATAGGAAAATTTAATTCCCACACCGTGATGCTAGATGGAAAATACTTCTTAACTTAGTCCAAACTGAAGCCTAGTGTTGAAAGTGCTGTTGGTGGTAGAGATCTTGTGCTGAAATATATAGGGCGATGCATAAATGCATTTTTCTATATGAATAAAACTTCAGCATTCTCTCTATGTTTTGGTTTTGTTTATTTGTTTTGTCGTGGGTCGTGTTGGTTTGGGGTTTTTTTGCGTGTCTGTATTTGAAAAATAATGTTTTAACTGGAGTGTTAGAGTTAGTGTGGCAGTCTGTGGACAGGAGCAGAAGCTTAAGTATCTCAAAATACCCTGCCCTTCTATTGACTGAGTCTATTTTTAGCCCTAGGGAGCCGGGGATTATTGGAATTGAGAAGTTCCTGATTTATGCAATGGTAAAATTGTTAAATTGACTGGGTGAGGCCACACATGTTCCCAACTAGAATTTGCTGAGGGGCTGCTGAGGAGGAGTCCCAAAGGAGATGTAACAGTTTCTGCTCCTGTCAGAAACTCTTCCAGAGGAGTATTTATGGCTTAGGTACATCTACTGCTGCTGACACTGCTCTCTTTGTGGCTGTTCTTGCTGTGCACTGCCACCACCCAGGACAATGACCTGTGCTAGCTCTTGCCCTGCCAAGGTTTGAACAGCATGCAATGAACAGCAGATATTTAGTATCAGTATCAAGTGGATGATACCTAGTTAACCAGCATGGCCACAGTTACAAATGCATTTATTGAAATGCTTGTAAATAAATTTTATTTTTATTTAGAAGTCCTTTATTAAAATGTGAGTTGATCGTTACAAGCACGTGAAGCATGTGCAGATCTGCTGCTGAAGCTGCATGATACAGAAACTTTCTTTTTTATTTTTTTTCCAGTAAGAGAGGTGGCTGTGACATCAGGTGATTATTATTTTTTAATAAATAAATATTTGGTGTTTCTTTTATAAATACTTGGATCTCAGAGTATCTAGTTGGAAACAAGAAATTGTTTTTTGCCATTGTAGAACTACTTGCCCCCGTAAGGCTGCATATTTAATCCTGAGAGATCATACAATTTAATCTGCTTTTGTTAGTTTTAGCTCATTTTCTTAAGGAAAGAGGTTTTGCATAATAGCACTATCCATATTTTTGCCAGCAACATCCTTGTGCCCTAATAAATTTTGAACACACAATTTCAAGTGAAGTTGCTGGAAGATGATATCTAAAAGACATACCACAAAGGGTTATGTAAAAAAACAGTGTCTGGGTAGAAGAGAGAGACCCAGCCTAAGGATCCTCTTAAGGAAAAGGCTAGAATGTGCACTGAGCTGCTCCCGAGTGTGCTCTGCCACCCACGTGCACATTTTGGCCAACCCTTCAGGACATTCATAGCTTTAGCAAGTTATATTTATCATGTGAGTTGTTTCCTGGACTATAGTTAGGAGTGGGGGGAGTGTTCTGGAGTAGAAGAAAAGAGGGAGGTGGGATACAGGAGGAAGCCTCGAGTACAAGGAGAGCAGAGGTGAGTGGGGGGAGCTGGAAGCACCCCGGGAAGGGAGGTAAGGAACGGATGTCTGCAAGGAAGTGGGCCTCCCTTTTTCTGCTCGTCGTTAGATAACCTGTCTTTCAAAGGTGATGAGGTGTCCCATGTCAGATGTTAGGCTGTGTGTGATGGTTTGGGAGTTCCCCACCCCCCACCACTTTGTAAAATTACCCAGACTAGAACTCAACCGGCTGGAAGTTAAGGACTGAAGCTCTATTTACAGCTTAGCACAATGTATAAGCAGATACATACACTATATACAGAAATATTTACAAAAGTATACAAGGTAAAGGTAATACAGAAACACAACACCCCTCCCAGAAATCAGAGACCCCAGGAGGGGCTTCCAACCACCTTTCCACCTTCTCCCCACTCCTATACCTTACCCCAAGGTTTGCCTTACACGCAAGGTGAGTTTGGAGGATCAGCCAGGGAGGGTTAGAAGGAAAGTGGTTAGTGAGGTTACTCAGCAGAGAGAAGGAGGCTAGAAGCTGCTAGACAGCCTGAGACGCTGTGCCTCAGAGACTGCCCAAGTGTCTTATCTTTGTTTTGTATTCTTTACTCACAGCAAGCCTGTGAGTAAAGTAGACATCTCCATTGTTTCCTTTTCACAGCCCGTGATATAATTTTCTCTATTGAAATATTCCAATTAGCCTCAAACCAGCATACTGTGCTGTGAGGTGGGGCAGGCATATTCTGATGTTTTCCTCTAATATTATCAATAAATTGCCTTAATGAACTTTGAATTTGTATGCCTAGCTTCAGCTGGACTTTCCCTATTTCAGCTATTTAAGAGAAAGATAAATAATTTGATCGGGTTGACGATGAATAACACTGCTGCTTTGATAGGATGGTAGGTAACCATGGCTGCTGCCCTCCCAAAGCATGAGGTAACACATGGAGGGAGTTTTAGTTTAGCTGGTATGATTTAAAAAAAAACCCTAGCATGTATCCCTCAGGGTTCAAACCTGAGCCAGGTACACTAAAAGAAGACAACATAACCATGTTGCATGCCAACATTCCTCCTGTAAGCGCAGCGTTCAGAGAGAAGGTTGTCCAAAGGTGCAGCCCAGCTCCTCACAGCTGTGCATGGTGCAAGGACATGAGGCAGCTGGCATAAGCCAAAACTAGATGGGTTAAGACTGGATATATGAAAAATAATCTTTATTGAGAGGACAGAAAAGCAGTGGTTAAATTGCTCAGAAAGGCTGTGCAGGCTCCACCCATGGAGGTTTCCAAGACCCAACTGGAGCAACTTGATCTGACCCCAGGGGTGATCCTGCTCTGAGCATATTGGACTGGGGACCTCTCAAGGTGCTTTCCAACCCGTATTAGCCTCTCCTTTTGCCAAAACAACTCCACCATATTGTGCTGCAGAAAAGTATCTTACAGAAGTTTTGGACTGACTGTGTAGATTGGGGCTGTTAGGTTTACTGTTAGACTCTTATGATAAACCTGCTAAGAATGTGCATTGACTCCTCTCTTGAAAGCAGAATTCAGTACCTGAGTGAAATGGCTGTGGATGATTCTTAATTTAGGAGATGGAAGACAAATTGTTTTGCCCTTTTGTTTGCTTGCCTTTTTTTTTTTTTAATTCAATTACCTTATCTTTATGAAAGATAAAGGTAATTTTAGTAAGTAAAAACTAAGTCATTATTATGCATAAGCAATTCCCAGGCTGGGCCTGGATGAACTGTTATTATTATTAGAGCAACAGGAAAATGCTGAAGAAAGTTGTGAATTTATAAAATACTCAAGACAGAGATGTGTCTGTACAACTTGTAGACAGGAAAGGAGTTCTTAGTATTTTACTGTGCAGTTATGGGGTGTTACTTCTGCACTCACCTTGTTTTGCTATTTTAAAGTTATGATTCTTAGCACATACTTAGCTTTTTAATATACTCCACTCTGTGAACTGTCTTGTGCCATTGGCTTTAACCAAACTACCTGTTGTTCTTAATAGCCAAATCTATTTGGTTTGGTTTTTTCTTTGTTTTTTTTAAATGAAAATAAAAGTCAGTGGTGTAGCCTGGCGTGTTGAGGCCTGTAGTTTTAATATTAAGCCAAACAGGTAGCAGTTCCCAAGAACTATTGACCTTGCAGAAAAGAAGCCTGTCATTTCTATGCCTGGGTGATGGGCACTGGAGTCCTTTGAGTTGCCGGCTTCTTGGTGCATTCTTTCCCGCTTCTTTACTGGAATTAAGCTTGTGGCACACCCCTGATGCGAGCCACAGCGTGTTCCCAGTGTGGATAGAGAGCAGTAGAAAAGTAGTTTTTCAGCTAAAACTTTCCATTACCCACCTGAAATGTGGCCTGTCCATTAGGCTAGGCTAGTTGTAAAGGACAGAGTTGGAGCTCAGAGGTAGGTACCATGCTTGCAGGATAAGGTGAGTAACAGAGTGCTGCAGTGTCTGTGGACCATTACTAGCCATTGTAAATAAGGAGACAGCTCATTGAAAGTGATTGGGTTTTGTTGGGGTTTTTTTTTCAAATGAACTTTCATGGGGTGTGAACAACAGCTTAGGATGTGCTCACTGGCAACCTTCTCTTCATGTGTGACACGAATTTCTAGGGACCAAGTTTCAAAGCAATTTGTCTGCACCCTCTGTTTCAGGACTTGGACTCATGTGGGAGCAGGTTAAAAGTTGCACGAAATAATTATTTTCCCTGCTACCTGCCTCATCCAGCTGACAGTTTGTGCCATCCTGATGCTGAGAAGACAGAATGTCTTGCGGAGCAGTTCCTGAGTTGCTGTGGTTGTAAGAGCTGTTATAAACCAAACTTCACTCCGGAGGCTTGATACTGATGCATCCTAAATTTAAAACACTCAGTTTTGCCTCTGCCTTTGTTGTGAGGCAGACTGCTAACATACTTGTTTTTAGCAAGAATCTGAAGTGGACTCTTACGGTAGATGTTGATCCAGCCAACATGTTGCTGTGTGTTGTCTACTGTTGTCTGTTCTGCAGTGTAGTTGATATGTGCTGCTGTTTCAGTTGGATTTCATATTTGACTTTTTAATAAACAAATCCAGATGACACTACAAGCATTCTTGCAATGATAGATAGCTGGGAATCAGCCTCATTCCTCTCTGAAACTAACCTCATCAGAAGGTCACAGGGACATGGAGCATTGGTTAAAAAAGGAATGAAAAGTTGCTTATAGGCCTTTTCTTACAGCCGTTGTAAGTCCAAAAAGTGAAAGCTTGTCTCAGAATTTATTTAATTTTGGTAGCTAGGGTTGGATTAATCTGCTCACTATTTTCATTGTTCATTCCACTGTGGTTTATTTTGGGTCATTTAATTTCAACAAGGCTCGATCTGTTTATCACACTTTCTATAGTAGCGTGACAGGGCCACACAGCTCTTTTATAGTATGTTCATTGCTAACCAGGAGCTCAAAATGCTAGTAAATGAGGCACAGACATGGGTAAGTTTAGAGAGGACAGTACATTTTTGTATGGTTGGATTATTTTGGAAAGTTTTCTGAAATAACCAATCTTTTGTGCACTGTGGGTTGCTTTGCAGAGCTTGAAGTAATGGTATATCTTAGCTGTGTGCTTTCAGAGATGAGAGGAGAGGGCTGGCTGAAGGCACTTTTCAGGCTTAAGGCACTTCAAAAGGCACTGTGGTTGAGAGTCCCTCTCAATCCTTATTTGAGGAGCACTTTTGTTTCCATAGGTAGATATTTCCATCAGCTAATTTGATTTGAATTTGCCAGTTTAATTTTCAGATTTGCTGTGTGAACCATTCACGTACGAGATAGGTTAAGGTTAAATAGATCTCACTTTAAAATGTCTTAATCAGTTGGCCTCATCAGCCAACACAAAAGCTTATGCTCATTACCTGTGCTAAGCATGCTGCAATTTAGCTTTATGAAGGTGATGGCCTTGTTCTCCCAAATGGAAGTGACAAGCTTCTTCCATGCCCATCAAATCATGACTATTTCTGGTTCTACTCATTCCAGCTGACAAAGTAATATTCCTTTTGTGTACTCTATTAGACTAGGCAGCATTAGTGATTCACACAACAGAAGTCAGAAGGAAGACATGATGTCCTGAAAATGGCTGCATTTATACCAGCATCTGTACAGCACTAAGAACTGTTCTTGAGAGCTGAGACTCCTTTTTTTATTATTTCTTTCTTTCTGAAATTTTTATCTTTCTTAAATTTTTCTATCTTAATTTTTTATCTTTGTTAATTTTTTCTGGCCACTGCCAGAAAAATTAACACACTCCTGGGCAGTAGCCAGTTCAGAAAAAGGGTGGTTCTCAATAGTTTAGTAGTGTAAAAATAGCTGGTTGCATTCCTATTGGCCTTGATGCTGGAGAAATTTCCTGAAGATGTTTAACTCATTGCTGTGTGAGTAGTTACTTTGTCCTTGTGGCACATCAGAGGCAGAGCCAGCAGTATTTCGGTGTCTGAAATACGAGACGTAGTATTAATGCTGCTCTTCTGGGACATTTGAAGCATATTGAAGGCTTTGTAGCAGTATGTGTGTGCATATGCATACACAATGAACGTGTCCACTGTGTGATGTTCTTGCACAGGGATCTTAATGTTTTCTTGGCTGTAAGAGGACATTCCTGCTTGGCTACAAGTTGTAAAGCCCTTATACCAGTGAATGGAAAGTCTAAAGAAACCTGGGGGGAAAAAAAAAAGTCTAAATTGTACATGTTGATTGTGTCAAATGCAATTTGATTAGTTCTCGAAGTCCTCTGATCACAGCTTTTTAAAAATTGGTGACTGAGCTGTCACTGAGGAGCTTTTGACATCAGCCAGCCCTGCCCTGCAGCTGCACCACCTACTGGTGCGTGCTACAGTTTCCCTTTCTGGGGCAAAACCTATCAGCGTACTTTGTGCTGCTCTGCCTACGTTTTGGTCAGCATGCACTGCTTGTAAAAGTGTGCTCTATGCCCATCTCCACCAAAACGAGCCCACCCCTATCTTTATTGTCACTTACTGTCATGTAACTGTCTATAAATTCCTGCTTTCAGGTTGATCAGGAACTCTTTTTTTGCCATGTACCTTCAGACTTAGCTCCATCCACTGCTGCTAAATTTAGGCTGTGAAAGTACCAGCTTGACTTCTGTTCTCTTATACTTGAATGGAAATAGCTCAAAGTTGTGCTGATGTAATAAAAACAGGAGGCCTGAAGGCAGTGAACTGGAATAAGGGTGAGCATATGAGAGAACACAAGCAGCGATTTACCTTAGATCCTTACTGCCATGAAGACACAATTGGTTTTTTTTAATATTATGTAATTAAAACCTGTACTTCTCTTAGAGAAGACTTACATTTGTTATTCATAGTGTAATGTCATTTATTAAAAAAACCAAACAAACAAAACCCCAACGCATTTATGTTATGGTAACAACAGATACTGTAGCCAAAATACCATGAGAGGCAGTTCAGAAAATACTCAGAATATTAACTATATAACAGAGTTTCAAAGTCATTCCCTTTTTTCTTGGCTAGTAGCTGTAATGATCCATCAGAGGTAGTAGGCTAAGGTAGAGCTCAAGGCCATCAGCTCCTCTCAGCTGGCCACATAGTTCCCAGGAAACACCCTGTATTTCATCAACTCTTCCTTAGCTCATGGTGTAATATTTTGCTCAAAGGCATTAAACTATGATGAAAAGCAGGAGACTAATTAGTGTGACTTCTTCTTCCAGGGTCGTTGTACAAGGGAAAACTGCAAGTACCTTCATCCACCAACACATTTAAAAACTCAACTGGAAATCAATGGCAGGAACAACTTAATTCAACAGAAAACTGCAGCAGCAATGCTTGCCCAGCAAATGCAGTTCATGTTTCCAGGGACACCGCTACAACCAGTGGTAAGTATATTTCTCTGATGGTGTGAATGGTAAGTAAAGTTGAAGACTATACTGACCTGCAAAAGTTCTCTAAATTAGTATCAGTAAAAATATTTCCTCTCTATTGGCTTAAGCAATTTCTCAGACATGTTTATTTGCATTTACATTTGAAGATATAATGAAGTGTTGCTGTATATTTTATACCATTTTTAATCCCAGAGTAATATGCAGGTTTTATTTCCTTTCTTGTTTTTTTCCCCTTCACTTTATGTGAGGTTTAATCTAGGTTTGCAAGGCTTTTAATTATAGTCCTTCTGAAAGTGAAAATTTGTGTAATAATAATACTATGATGCTGGTAAGATATTTGAGTATGAATGCATAGGTTCTCAGGAGTATAGGTGTTTGAATGGCTTTATTTAGTGTTTAATCTCATTACCAGCAACAAAGGTTAATGTCATTCTGAGTAGGACTTTATTACTCGAATTCTGACGTCCCCCAGAGTAAGACAGAGAGCTCCTGGTACACTTTCTTTACAGAACTCAGCATTTTATCTTAAGGTAATGCATATGATACCTAGGAGACTTCAAATCCAGAAGCTTACATGAAACTTGAGTCTCGCATGCATGAGTAGCATCTTTGGATATACATTAAAATCATTGGCTGTTCTGGGCTGCCTTTGCAGTTCAGTTCCTCACTGCTACCAGACTTCGAAAGCATGGTTAGACAAATAATCTGAATTAACTTTTCACACACAGCTGCTAATGTTGTTTTCTCAATCTGAATGCCAAGCGTAAGGCATCTCACTGGAGTGGGATTTCTTTCTCTAACTCGAGGCATCTGGAGTGTTGGCATCAACTTCTGCATTGGGGTTCCAAAGTCCATTTTTAGTTTATCAGAAGACATAAGCACTTCTAATTCCTGTTTGCTTGGCTTGTTTTGGATGTCTACATTTGGATTAGAATACTTGTTGGTTTAAGTGCCTTTTCTTTCCATGGGCTATCACACAAGTCAGATATAAAGGATCTCAGAGAAAGACATCTGTATTTGGTCACAGGAAGCCTACCACGGATGCCTTCTTTAGATGTATTTTTACACCTGAAACATCTGGTGTAAGGGGAGGGAGGTATGAACAAAAATTGAAAGTCAGGAGTCCCTGAATTTCTGGTATATGTTTTTCAAAATGTATCTTGGTATGTTGGCATAATCACAGAATCATAGAATGGCTGAGGTTGGAAAGGAACTTAGAGATCATCTGCTCCCACCTCCCCACCGTGGGCAGGGACACCTCACAACTAGACTCAGTTGCTCAAGGCCTCATCCAGCCTGGCCTTGAACATCCATTGTCAGGGAGAAGGCATCCAGAGTCTCACCAGCCTTGTACTGAAGAACTTCCTAAGATCCAGTCTAAATCTAGTCTCCCTCAGCTTAAAACCATTCCCCCTTGTCCTATTACTAGACACCCTTATGAGAAGTTCCTCTCCAGCCTTCCTGTAGGAGCCCTTCAGGTATTGGAAGGCAGCTATAAGGACCCCCAGAGCCTTTTCTTCTCTAGGCTGAATGTCCCCACCTCTATCAGCCTATCCTCATAGCAGAGGTGTTCCAGCCCTTGGGTTATCTCTGAGGCCCTCCTCTGGACTCACTCCAACAGCTCTGTGCCTTTATGATGGGCATACCAGAACTGGATACAGTATTCAAGGTGGGGGTCTCATGCATTTTGATATTTCTTGGGGTTTTAGTGCTTGAGCTTTCATCACAAAGGTTTTGGTGAAGTAATGGATTTCACCTCTTAGTATTATGAGAAAAATTGAAGTGGCAAAATTATGGTTTTTTTCCACTCACCATTTCATCATTTGGACTTTGCAATTTCATTGACGTAATGCCTTCTGTACTGATCCCTGTGACAAAATGTCCCTGTCTCACATAAATTGCCAGATTAAGATGACTCAATCTTGACCTAATGGATTTAAAAATGAAAGAAAATTCCATAGAAATCATTTAACATGTAGGTTTATTCTTAAAATTGTTTCTGATGCAAAGCTGTTACTTTTATTTTACATAACACATATTGTCCTCAACATAGATGAGCCATTGTTTTATATGAATGTTCATTATTATGCTCTAAAGAATTTAGCTTGCACTTGACATATAAATGGCCATTTGATATCAATCAATTTTGATCTCTGATACAACCAGAACATGATTCACTTTTAACTCTCTAGGGTGAGTAGATGTTATTTCCATGCAGTTGGGTATCCTGGCTAATCTGCTGCTCAGAGCATCTTCTTAGTACTAATTTATGTTCATTAATTTATTCCAAGGACAGAAAAAAGTCCCAAACCAAACAACAAAATAGAAATAACTTTTTAGCTCCTGTGCTTTCACTTGCATATTTTCCATGTACTGCACGTGGCTGCCTTCCCTTCTTGAACAGAGAGATAAGAAAGACACTCCTACTTCATTAAGTGTTTTTGAGTCTTTCCTTAGTGTTCTACTGTTTGGTGGTTAATTTCTAGCTGCTGGCTTATTTAGGAACTTAATTTCTGACAAAACTACTCTGAGATGTGTCCTGCTTTTCTGCAGTTTTTCCTCATTTGTAATTATAGCTTCACTCTCTGGGGTAAACGTCAGCTCTGCAGAACTGAAGCACGTTCCATTTCTGACCGTGGTGATGTTCTGTCTTCACCCCCCCATGGAGCTGGTGGTAACAAACCCACCATTCTGCCTTGGCAGGGCTACGTTTTAGCATCACACAAGTGCTCTTTCTTCTGGTCATCATTTCACTGACTCACTGTAGGAAGGCACGGAACAGATTTTTTAGACCCATATCATTCCTTCCAATCATTTTTTTTGTAAGATGAACTCTGGCTAAGCCTGAATAATCCCTTTCTAAATATTGTGTCCAGCTGAGATTATAATATTTATTCTGCTTGCCACTGATGACAGCTGAGCACACAAACATTTGCAAAGGTGAGGTTTTTTTTTGACGCGCGAGCCACGGTAACATATAATTGCAGGAGGTGGCAAAATACAGCAAGCAAACAGATGGACGTTACATGCCAAAAAGCTCATTATATATACTCCTGTTAGAAATGTGGCTTTAATATAGTTAATAATGCCTCACCTGTGAAATCTGCTGCTTTGAAAATTAGCCTCTTTACCCAAGGAAAACAGACATGGAGAAAAAGCAATACAGTCTACGTTACTTCTGCTTTTAGATGTGTAAATAAGCCAGCAATATAAGCTGGAGCTCCATAGAGATTCAGGTTCAAAGTACGACTTCCTTTGCATGGGCAGCCTCTTTTCCAATAATAGAGCTACAAGGAGGGTTCTTCACATGCTGCTGGAATGTGTTACGCGATTGAAAGAAGAAAGTATGCTCTGTGTTTTTCCAGCTGTTTGAAATTTTTTCGTTAAGGAAATGAATTGGTGCCAGAAAGAACATGCGAAAGACAGCTCTTGATTAAGGGGTTGGATTTTTTTCATCTTGGTCTGTGTTTTCCTTTTGCAGCCCACATTTCCAGTGGGTCCCACAATAGGAACGAACACGGCTATTAGCTTTGCTCCTTACCTAACGCCAGTAACACCAGGAGTTGGCTTAGTCCCGACTGAGATCCTACCTACACCGCCTGTCATTGTACCTGGAAGTCCACCGGTTTCAGTCCCCAGTTCAACTACTACCCAGAAACTCCTCAGGACTGATAAATTGGAGGTACTGTAGACACCACCGTGACTAGAAATACAATCCTTGGTTAGCCTGTGTGAAAGATCCTGGAGGGAAAACTTCTCTTGTTTTAGAAATGATGCTCGAATTTAGTTGCTACCAGTAAAGGCTTTGTAACCAGGCAAGATTTCTACACTTGCAGCCAGTGGTAATTAAACATAGTGATTTTTTTAAGGTAGTGTGTTCACTCAAATTTAATACACAGGCATCAATGTGGATTTACTTTTTCTTTGTTTTTTTTTTCTTTGTTGGGTGGGGTTTTTTTGTTTGTTTGTTTTTCTTTGTTTTTTGGGTTTTTTGGGTGGTTTGGTTTTGGGTTTTTTTTTTGTTTTGGCTTTGGTTCTTTGTTTCGTTTTTTCTTTTTTTCTGTAAAGTTTGTGTCCTCCAAAATATCTCAAGTATACAGAGCTTGAAAGGTATATTTTGATGAAATATCTAACAAGCATATCTTCATTGCAGTATTAATTCTGTCCTCTTTTTTTTGTGCATTGATATGAGGGGAATTTTATAGCCTTATGGATCAATATTAGAGGATTGTTACAGCCCTTCAGCCTTGAGCTGCAAATGGAAACATCGAATGTTACCAACCCTGCAGCAGGCTAAAGGGGCAAGCCGCCAGCTGTGTGCAGAGTCTCCCTGGTGTTGATGGATCTCTGCATGGCTGGGCTCAGTGGAATCTGTGATCCAAGTAAACGAGAAGGCCAAATGGCTCTTACAGAAATGAATGTCCTTTTCAAAAAGCCTTAGCACTAGTGTCTACAGCACGTTTCTTCTTTATAAATCAGTGTCTTCATTGTGTTAATATTTGAAAATTGTTTTTTACAGAGGCTTCCTGTTTTGTTTGTAGACTCCATAAAAAATGCAGCACATCTGATGCCTATTTTCCCTGAGTCTAAGCAAGAGAAACTCCTTCCCTACTAGTGAAGTTTCATGAATATAAAGTGTAGCCAGAAAGGCAATGAGTAATTTGTGATTCCCAAGTAGTTATGCAGGGGTAGTTATTTCAGTAAGGATCCTTCCCAGGTGTTTTCTAGACAGGCAAATCAAAAGGTATTTGAGAATGCTTCTGTTGCAAGTTCATTTATCTGCTCTACTGCAGAACTACCTGAGGAGCCAAGCAGGCCAGGGTAAACTAGATGCATTGCCCTCTCCCGGGTGAAGATGGAGAGTTTGTTAAATTCAGTTTGCTGAAAAACCTTAACTGGGGAATGTCTGTCTTTTGGGGACGTGGGGCTCTCCCTGTCCTTTTGCATTGTGCTGAGTTTCTCCCCTGCAACGGGTGTTGTTTTGCATGTAGGTGTGCAGGGAGTTCCAGAGGGGAAACTGCGCGCGTGGAGAGACTGATTGCCGCTTTGCGCATCCAGCAGACAGCACAATGATTGACACAAACGACAACACCGTAACCGTGTGTATGGATTACATAAAAGGTCGTTGCATGAGGGAGAAATGCAAGTATTTTCACCCTCCTGCACATTTGCAGGCCAAAATCAAAGCGGCGCAACACCAAGCCAACCAGGCTGCGGTGGCAGCCCAGGCAGCTGCGGCAGCTGCGACTGTGATGGTAAGTGCTGGCATATATGGCTGCCTTTTTTTTTTTGACAGAAGCTCTTTTATATCTATTTTGCTTCAATTTAATGCTGTTTGCTTATACTTTCTTTTCTCTTTGGCCTCTTTTTGGTTTTGGTTGTTTTTTTTCTTTTATTTTGTTTGAAGATAAGAATTAATAAAATTATTATTATTGCTTGATGGGAGGAAGCACTTTTTTCTTTATGCCCTTATTTTAATGCTGTATTTCTATCCAAGACAGTGAAGCAAATGACACTCTATACCACTTCTGTTCCCTGCCTCAATTATATGTTAAATTTGCCTGTAGTATTTCCAAACAGAAACAAAATTGGTAGCCTTCAACGTCATCCCCTGGAAAACAGGGGCAGATATACTGGTTTAGCTCTTTGATAACAGATACATACATGTGGAAATTTGGAAGAAAAGGAAGAAAAACAAAAACAGCTTTTGCTTCAGAGATCAATAGTAGAAAAGAAACCTATATTAAGAATTCAGCTCATCCCACCCTAGATGTCAGACAGTTAGATGTCCGAGTCTAGCCTAGCTGCCTTGGTCTCACTTTATAGGTAATGAAGAAAAAACAGCACATTTGTCTGATCCACCATTAGTGCCTGTCTGAGGATGAGAAAGATATATGTTTGTCCCCAGTGACTAAAAACTGTTGACTGTATATTTTTAAAACTTTGTTAGATGAATGTCGCGTCTGGAGACTAGGAGACTATCCTTGCCTGTCCCGGAAATCATTTGAATTATGGGGTATTAAACTAAAATGGAAATTGTGAAGAAAAAGCATAATAAATATAGTCAGAGGAGAAGAGATTGAGAGCTTTCCATTTTCAGATCTTTTAAGATTGCTCTTAAAACTCTTCAGACAGGTCATCCCATCCATTTACCATGGATCTCTCTTACGATTGGTACCAGGAAAGTTGATAAATGTAAATAGAGTGGTATTGATAAAGTTAAATAAATCAGGCATGCAGAATCTGACTTGGGAGACAAAATTGCTGGCAGCAAATCAAAGAATCATTGTCCTTATTGCTGGCAGTGGACGAATAATTAAGCAGATGTGGTTTGTGGACTTGTGGGCAGTGCATACAATAGTTACAGACAATACAGTTATTCTCTGTGCAAAAAGCCTACCAGAAAGACAATACAGTACAGTATATAAGAAGCCCAAGCTATTGTATTTAGCATATTAGCAAAGACCAGACTTTTTTTGAGGGACAAAGAATGCAAGAAAGTAAGCCTCCAAACAGAAGAATGTTTCTTAAGTTTTAATGTTATTTCTCTTATAGTATCCCCAGTCTCTCTTTCAGATTGGGTGATTGTTAGTTAAACTTTCCTGTGCTTGCAGAAATTGAATGCCATCTGGAAACTAAAGCAAAGGAGATTGTTTTTTTATTCTAATTAGCTTCTATTGTGCAATATTTATTGTCCATTTAGAGAATGTAATATTTCTAGGCAGTATACTACAGAAAAAAAGAGCGAGAAGAGGAGATTCATTCCTTTATGCTTCAGTAATGGTTGAATTTCTATCCTGTGATTTTAAATAAGCCATAATTGGAGTTGCATTTGCCTCAAAGAAAGATGAAGCATCTTTGGAAACACAGAATTGAAATATTAGCATTCTAATGTCACAGGAGAAGAAACAGGAACCTCTAATTTAGGAAAACGTTTTGCAGAAAAATATGTACAAAATATTTTAATGGCATATTTAGACTACCAAACAGAAAAGATCCTTTACTATCCAACTATTTTTAGTATAGATTTGAAACAATCAGATGGAGTGAATGAAAAAATCACAGGAATGGCAATAGAACAAAAACCAAAACAACAAGAAAAAAAAAGTGGTAGAAAGGATACATGCCTATAAGACTACCCAAGAACAATCAAAAGTGCTCATTTGGATCTAGAGAACAAAATTGTGGCAAAAATGCAAATGATTACCTGCAGAGTTCTCTTTCAGTTTGTTCCCAAGTTGAAATTGTGTCTGAGAGGTTTTCCTTCCTGGAGGAGATGGTTGTGTTGGTCTGGTTTAGAGGATGCTCATATTCATGAGCATTGTGGCCTGTAACACCACTGAAGGTCAACAAATTCTGCAGCCTAGGACCTTGCAGAGGATGCCCTGCCTGTATTTCTGTATGCTGAAGTTTAGGATTTTTTACTCAGATGTCTTATGTGACCTCACAATCTGAAGGAAAAAGAAAGGGGAAAAGACACTGTAAAAGAGGCTGTAGACAGCATACAGCTTAAATGTGAAGTGTGTTAGAGGACAGTCATTGTGCTCGGGGAGCTCCACATATTCATATGGTGCATCAGAGCATACAAAAAGTCACCGAAGAATGTACAGCCTAAATGAAAATGTAAATTCACAGTTGATGTTGAAAAGGACCTCTGGAGCTCACCTAATCCAATCCCCCTGCTCAAGCAGAGTGAGCGAGAGCAAATTGCTTCAGGACGTACCTGACTGACCTGAAAGGAGGCTGTAGCCAGCAGGGGTTGGTCTGTTCTCCTAGGCACCCAGTGACAGAACAAGAGGACACAGTCTCAAGCTGCACCAGGGTAGGTTTAGGATGGATGTTAGGAAGAAATTCTTCATGGAAAGAGTGATTTGCCATTGGAATGGGCTGCCCAGGGAGGTGGTGGAGTCCCCATCCCTGAAGGTGTTTAAAAGGAGACTGGATGAGGCACTTAGTGCCATGGTTTAGTTAATTAGAAGGGTTAGGTGATAGGTTGGACTTGGTGATCCTAGAGGTCTTTTCCAACCTGGTTAATTCTGTGATTCTGTGACTTCTGAAAGTCTCCAAGGATGGAGACTCTACAACTTCTCTGGACAACCTGCTCCATGGCTAAATCATGCTTTCAGTAATCAATCAATCTTATATTTAAATGAAATTTATTGTATTTACATTTGTTCCCATTGTCTTTTGTCCTCTCACTGAACACTGGTGAGAAGAATCTGGCTTCATCTTCTCTGTCGGGTATTTCTATGCACTGATGAGATCCCTCAGCATCTTCTCTTCTCCCAGATGAACAGTCCCAGTTGTTTCAGCCTTTCTTTCTATGAGTGGTGCTCCAGTTCCTTAATAATGTTTGTGGGTCTTTATGGGACTATTTTATAGTATGTCCATGTCTTTCTTGTACTGAAGTGCCCAGACCTGGGCATAGTACTTGATATGAGGCTTCACCGTTGCTGAGTAAAGGGCAAGGATCACCTCCCTCAGCCTGCTGGTGATCCTTTTGCTAATGCCATCCAGGATGCTGTCAACTACCTTTGCTATGAGGGCATGTGGCTGTCTCGTGTCAACTTGGCATCCATGAGGATCCTCCTGAGGGCCTTTTCTGCCAAGCCTTGGTGGCCACCAGCATGTGCTGGTACCTAGGATTGTTACTCCCTAGGTGCAGGGCTTGCTATTTCTCTTTGTTGAACTTAGTGAGGCTCCCGTGTGCCCATTTCTCTGGCCTTTTCAGGTCCTTCTGATTGGCAGCACATCTGTCTTGTGTATCATCAAGTCCTCTGGGTTTTACACCACTAGTGACTGGCCTCCAGCTGGACTCTGTGTTGCTGATCACAGCCGTTCGAGTCTGGCATTGAGCCAATTTTCAGCCCATGTCGCTATTTCCCATGTAGCTCATAACAAGTAAGTTTGCCTGTGAAATGGTAGATGGTGTTGAAGGTCCTTCTGAAAAGACAAATGATGTTCATTGCTCTTACTTCACCCACCAAGCCAGTCTCATTGCAGAAGGCTGTCAGGTTGGTTAAAGCACAGTTTCTCCTTTGTAGAGCTATGCTGACTACTCCTTATCACCTGCTTTGCTTTCATGTGTTTGGAGATGGTTTTCAGGAGAGTTTGCTTGATTGCTTTCCCAGGGACTAAGGTGAGGTTGGCCAGCCTATCCTTTGGCAGACCTTATTTCCTGCCCATTTTACAGATAAGATTGTCATTTACTTTCTTGCAGTCTTTGGGAACTTAACCCTAGTGGCAGGGACCTTTTGAAACCAATTAAGTGTGGCTTCCATTGACATTGGCCAGCTCCCTCAGCACCCATCAGTACATCCCGTCAGGTCCTATTAGTTTCTGTGCATCCAGTTTGTTTAGATGTTTCTTAGTGTGATCCTCCTCCTCCTCAGGTAAATCTTCACTTCAGACTTTCTCACTAGTCTCCCAGTGGCCAAAGGCCATTCATACCAGTGAAGACTGATGTGGAGAAGATGTTCAGTACCTCAGCTATCTCTGTGTAAGCACATGACCTGCCCCACACAACAGCAGGCCCGTGTTTTCCCTAATCTCCCTTTTGCTGCTGATACACTTGGAGAAGGCCTTCTTGTTGTCCTTCACATCCCTTGCCTGATTCAGCTCCAAGTGGTCTTTGGCTCTCCTACCCCATCCCTGCATGCTCAGCCTGTGGCATCCTTATTCCTCATGTCCTCATTCCAGGCCATCCATGCCTGCTTCCACCTCTTGCATTTGATTTTAGTCAGGAGATCCATGCACATCTGTCCAGACCTCTGCTCTTGTTGATATTCCAGGAGATATCACAGTGTAGCAATGTGACATGCAGCAGACAAACACTGCGCCTCAAAACGCTTGATAATAATTTTTATTATTATCTTTATTACCTTTCCATAGCCTTTTTATCTCCAGTCTATAGCTATTGATTTGAGTTTTTTTGGTTTTTTTTTTTGTGGGGGGGGAGGTGGGGAGTTATATAAGAGATCAAATGTTGTGCAGGAGATAACCTGACAGAACAGAAAGAGTCAAAGGAGGTTTTGGTACCAGAACAAAATCATAGAAAATATGAAGATGGGAGAGAAAAATGGGCAGTTGGTCCAAAGACCTGAAAAGAGGGAGAGACTACATGGAAGAAAAGCAGATGAATAAGTAGGTCTAGAACTAGATCAAAGTTAAAGCCTTCAGGTGGGGAAAACTGTGTGACTGAACTTGATGTGGAAGATGAGGGGAAAACCAGCAAAAAGCTGCAAAACAGGGAGTTAAGGTTGAGGAGTGCATGGAGAAATTGGAGGAAGGCAATCATAAACACAGAGACAATAAGTTTACAAGTGAGATCAGATAAGCTCTACATTTGGATAATAATTACCTGAAATACCTTACTCTCAATTATGTTGAGTTTGTGGACCTCATTGTGACATAGCACTGAATTCAGATGTAGTGCTTCATCTGCTTGTAGTCTTCCATCCATAGGGTATGCAGAGTGGATCTGAGGCTGTGCCCTGTGCAGACCAAGTGATGTCCTCCATGAGAGTGCCGCGCTTCAGCTGCACAGCACCTTGCTGAGATGCAAGAAGGCTCTCTAGATCTTCACTTTGTACCAGGTGTTTCTTGTTAGGTCTGAGTCTTGGGCCCAGACAGATGAGCACATCCTGTAGATCAGGGTATGCAATCCAGAAATGTGCTGAAGGAGAGGTGGGCAGGACGTTGGGAAGCTTCATGCAATGTAAGTGCAGCAGAGCCAGGACCAAGAAACAGGCAAAGCGAGAGCTATCCTGCAAAGTACTCTGCTGGCAACAAGCTAAACTTGTAACCATATGCACTTTTTAGGCATTTTATGCCTTATCCTTTTTTCACCCCCCCTTTTTTTTCCACACTTTTGTTCCCTATTTCCACATACTGACGTCAAGATAGACATAATCTGCATTTCTTAGAGCTAAATATCAGTTTGCGTTTAAATAACAGAAGTAAGAATTCTGATTTCCAAGGAAGTCTTCCTTTCCTTTCTAAAGAATTGTAAGAACTATTTACACCACATAATATTACACAAATTAATATTTTGTATGAGAAGATTTTTTACAGAATGCCATCATATCAGCTATAAATTTAATCTTCTTACAGAAGTATACATAAATGTTTGTGCCTATGTATTACACCTAAACAATTTATTAAAAAAATAAATCATAATGCTGTACTAGTATTATAACTCATAATTTAATGTTTCCTTATGAACTGGGAGAAGTGTTCTTACTCACTACTCCTGAAACTACTACTGAAGGTCGTAGCAAAATTTAGAAAATGTTTTAAATTCTGAAAGATTTTTTTTTTTCCCTCTCAATGTAATGTGGTAAGTTACAAGGAAAAAAGAAAAAAAGAAACCTGCAAAAAATGATCCATCTGTAAGGGAAAAAAGAAAAAAAAAAGAATTAATGATAAGTTAGTGTAACTAGACTTGTTATTTATTCTGCCTTGTATTGGAAAAGGAGAACCTCTCTCATTTTTAACCCCAGAGCTATTGAATAGCACGTTTCTCTTAATTAAAAGGCCCTCACCTTGTGAGCGCTGCTATTAATAGCATTTGTAATGCATTACAATTTTCACTGGTGCTTTGTATTTGAAAAAGTAGCCTTCCAAATTGATTGTTCTGCTTTAAAATGTGACTTAACTAACTTATCAGGAATTCTTATAGGAGTATCCTTAAAAACTTTCTGCATCTCTGTGAAGTGTTTATACGATGCTTAATAGTGTCTGCAAGCTGCTGTTTTTACTCAACTTTCCTGAATTTCAAACATCTATATTTTACTCTCTTATATGCTTTTAACTAAGGTATAGTAGATGCATTTTTGCTTCGGTACTAATTTGAAATGTAATATTCATTTCTTTAGAAGACATTTTTGTTGTTGTGCATGCCTAGTGTTTTGTATGTTGTATATTGCATTCAGAATATTTTTTTCCTTCTCACCTATCCACAAATGCAATGCCGTTCCCATGATGCACCTCTGCTTGCTGTTTACCTGTATGTTAATTCGCTTGAATCCCATTGGCCCACTGCCATCATGTGCTCGCTGCCTGTTATTAAAAGACTCAGTCGACTGCCAAAGCAATGAAGCGACCTCTCGAAGCAACTGTAGACCTGGTACTTTGACCTTTCACCTTTTGCTTTGCATGTAGCTTTTTTTTTTATTATTATTATTTTATTTCAGAGAAAGCAACTAATGAAATTTGTATCGCTTTACTTTCGAACATCAACCAGAAATGATTTCACATACTCGTTAATTTACCGGAAACTCTATTTATCCATCTCATTCTCATACGTAATAAACGCAGACAATTTAGTTTGGTTCCTAACATGGTTTCATTTTTTTAAATATCCTCTCATGAAAAGTCGAATTGAGATAAAACTGCTTCTGTAATTGAAAATGCTTAACGTAATCCATTAATCTGTGTAATAATAGGAGACGGTGTTTAAATTAAAATAAATAAATAAATGAATGAATGAAATACTTGGCAATGAAACACAAGTGGTTTTTTCTCCCTGTTAATATTTGAAAACCTATTTAAAGGCAATGCCATTTTCGTTGCTTTAAAGGCCTTTCTTTTCAGTAGTTGTGCTGCTACAGTTTTAGGTTAATAGTACCACGCTTTTGCTATCAATAACAAAATTTCACTCATTTTACATTGCTGTGCTTTGAGTTAATCTGCATGGCGAGGCATCTTTAGCTGCTTTAAAAAATAAGAAGTTTTGGTTTCTTTTTTTTTTTATTGATGTATGTGTTACAAAGTCTTAAAAAATGGCTCCATTTTAACTAACTTTCTTATTTTACAGGCCTTTCCTCCTGGTGTTCTTCACCCTTTACCAAAGAGACAAGCACTTGAAAAAAGCAATGGTGCCAGTGCCGTTTTCAATCCCAGTGTCTTGCACTATCAACAGGCTCTTGCCAATGCTCAGTTGCAGCAACATGCAGCCTTTATCCCAACAGGTATGTTGTACCCATGTTGACCTGATTTTTCTGTTCCTCCGTGTAAGGCAGTTGCTCTTAACAGTAGGTTTTATTATGCTTCCTGCCCTACTTGAGGTGAAGTCTGCGCAGATACTCCATGTTATTTTCATTCCTTCTGCAAAGTACGAGAATTGAAGCGGAACTATTTCAACGTGCCATTAGGCTGCTTTTCACATTCATAGCCTCGTTGATCATTGTCCACAGCTTGACCATTTTCTCCCTACTTGAAATTGGCTGTATTTTGGCTTGTATCTGCCAGTGCTCTCCTAGGAGATGAGAAGGCAAAGTTCCACTAGTAGAAACGCTGGGAAAAGCACCGTGCTTCAGAGGTGCCGCAGAAGGCGAGCGGTGACCAAGGCACATCCTCCTGCTCCCTCAGGCGCTGCTTTGCAGCCACAGGGCTAACCCCACCTGCACATGAGCAGAGCAAGAAAAGGGGAGCACTAGCCATAACCTTCCAATGGGTACCTGTGTGGAAGCCCTGGCCAAACACATTGCTTCCCCCAACTGCACTGAAGGCATCATGTGTGTTTTTGTGGTTGTTACCTTGAAATGCCACCGGAACTTTTCCTAGCACTTGTGGCTAGTAACTGGGGTTATAATTCTTTATTGGGGTGATCTGAAGAGGAGTGACCATAATTTGCATTTCAGCGCTCAGAGTTTGTACCTATCAGAGCATTCAGAGATGGCTTGAACTGCACCGTGGCTGGTGGCAGGGCTTCTCTTTACCAGTGAGAGAAAGAATGTACTAAGTGCTTGTGTAAACAATAACAACCTAACCTTCTAAATTATGTCAGTCACTCCCACTCCAGACTTCTCGAAGGTAAACATCCTGCCTAGTGAATTCTGCGATTTCATTTGTAATTAACGAGTTACATATTTTAGTACCAGAATGTTATCAAGTGTGAACTTCCAGAATAATTTAAAACTCTGTGTTTGCAAATGTGCTTGACATTTCAGCAATGCTTTTTTAGTTTATAGAAATAATGTCGGTTAAACAAGGCCTGAAATGCAACCCATAATGATTTCCCAATCTATCAGCATTCCCATATGTGTTTAAAGATAAAAACAAACACAGATGGCTTTGACTTCGTGGAATTTTGCTATAAGGCCTGAGTAACAACCTTGGAGCCTGCCCCTGTATTTATAATAGTGAGTTATAGCTTGCTGTATTTTTAGCACATTGGTGCACCAGAATATCTGTGGCAGAAACACACTGACATTTATGGGAGTGCTTGGGGAGGAAAAAAAAAAAGAAAAAAAGATAAATTGTAAGTCTGCTTACTTGGACATGAATGGAAGACTGCCCTGTGCTTATAAACAGACAGAAATTTCCACAAGTTGATTTCACATTGCAACCTTGCGATTTTGCAGTATGATAGGCATTATTCCTTTATTTCATCACTCCCTTTTAGGGCCTATTGCTGCTATTTGCAATTGCCAACGATTTTAAATTAACTGTGGAAAATGCAGTAGTTTAAACCTTTTTCAGCTAAACAGCGTCTGGAAGTTTTCCAGACATTTGGAGTGCTCATGCTTCCTTAAGTAGCTCATTCTTTGTGCTTTTTATTGTCCATCCCCCTTTCCAGATAATGGTTATAATTATAGTTTCATCATAAAATTTTCAGAGGACAGGGATGGCTGAATCTTGATACCAAATCTTAAGGGCCAGGTTGCTGGCAAGCCCCAAAACAAGTGCATGAAAGAGGGAAGAACAGAGGAATAGCATAGCAGATGGAACCCAAGCCCGGAGTAGAAAACCATTCTAAAAGTGCTACTCTTTGCAAACACCATCAGCACCTCAAAAGGGTGTTAGAGGGAGGGGTGGTGTATGGGAGGAAGTTAGGAGAGGGGAACCCCCTCTATATGAGTGGGTGCTATAAACTTTTCATTAAAGATGCTATGCCTGACACTCCTACGTTTCCTAGGAAGGTTGGATTTGGTGGGTGTAAGGACTGTCATGCCACCCAGGTCTAAGGAGCAGTGCATGACATTATCTGTTGGATTTTAAATTATTATGTGATATTTTCTGAACTGGTATAATTTTCAAATGTGTTCCTTGTGTGCCTGTGTGTGTGTTAAGTTAAAATTTGAGACAAGTTTTGCTGCTGGAATATATATAAAACTTAATTGTTTTATATAACTTCTCTGCTTTCTTAACCACTTGCTCCCCTAGTAAAAAGTGTGGGGCTTGACTCAGCATGGCTTACCTCTGAAGTTCTGCACTTTGTTTGTTTTTACATCAGTTTGATTGCTTTGTCACCTTCTCCTCACTGTTTGGTGAAGAAAACAGCAGGTCTTTTCTCTCTTCCCATTGCTGTTTGTTAGTGTTTCTATAGCCTCTAAGAGAAGGAACTTTGTGTATTCTCTGGGGAATGTTCTTGAGTAAGGTCATTCATAGTTACACTGCTACTGTGATGGTCTGATAAGGGGATGCAGTAGTAATTAAGCAGGAATACAGAAAGCATATTTGATTTTATATCAAATATGTGTGCACCTGAGACTAGTCTCCTTACCTGCTGGCCTTCACCAGCTTACTGTCCTGAAAATGCACTGTTTTGTTGGTTTGGTTTTGTTTTTTTTTTTTTTTCTGTTTTCATTTGCTCTTCTCAGAAAGGTTAAAGGTGAACTAGGCATCAAAACTAAACTGTGTGGCAGGTGAGCAGTCCTTCCAGAGCATCTTTGAGGTGTGATGGGAATATTTTCCTGGGGTGTTTGCTGAACACTTTGAGGTGTTTAGCGTGGGGAATTGTCACAGTAGTGTTTTCTTCATTCAGAAGCAGCTCTGTGCCTCCAGTGTTGCATTAAGGACAAGTACCTTACCATCAAATATGAATTGGCAAAGCCCCCGCAGAACAATGTCAGCTATTTCCACTTTAACTTTTTACTCTACTGCACGTCATAAAGTTGGTGAATGCCTGTGTATGCAACATTGAACTGTCTGAACTATCCAGTGAGTTACAAGATTTCCAAACAACACAATATTTAACCAGAGATCTTTTTATAGGCAAAAACTGTTGCTGCAAAAGTACTAATTGAAAGGATGAAAGCGCTAAGTAAAAAAAGTTTATGAAGTACCTTGTAAGGTACACAGAAACATGCCAGGAGTTTAGTGAGAACATAGTCACCTTTTTTTTGTGTGTTAAAGCAAAACTATGAATGACCTTACAGTTTCATTTAACTAACTTACTTCTCTGTGGTTATGCTTGAATCTCACTTTGAATGTTAACTCTAAACAGCTAACCTGTTTCTTCCCTTTATCCACTTTTTTCACCTATCATTGCATGACACGCAGGGTCAGTTTTGTGCATGACACCCGCTACCAGTATTGGTAGGTTCCAAATCTCTTTATTGATCTCTCTTTTTGTACTGTATATGATGTATATTCACTTGCTTCAAAAGTCCTAGGCAAGATTTAGGCAGTGGCTAGAATTAAAGATTCACTTGTCCTTCTGGTTGAGTTTGCAGAGTGTTTAGATTCGTAGATGGAAGTTGCAGTTCAGATGTGATATCACCTGCTATAACAACTACACTGCAAAAGCATAATACCATGAATTCCAGTCTGCTTTTCAAAGTTTTATTTCTCTTTAGCTTTTATTATTGTCTAGTACTATAAAACATAAAATACTGGAAAAAAGCCGGCAAATTTCATCAGTGTTTTAAAGTTTCATAGTGGTGTGCCTATTTCTCCTTTTTGCTGTGTGTTTTAGAAAGTTTTATCGGCGTTTCCCAGAAATGCCTACTTTGAGCCACAGAGGTTCTGTTGAAACCCGTGATCTGAGTCTTGCTCCTCCTTTAAACCTATTTGCAGCTTGGAACTAATGTTTTGGGCGTGCAGAATGGAAGTGCAATGCAACAGCCTTTAAGACAGAACAGTAATCTTCCTTCTATTCTATAGCCCTATCCCAGTGGGTGGTTGTTTTTTGTTCTGTTTTTTTTATTTTTTAAAAGAATATTTTCATTTGCAGTACTACTCAGCAGTTAAAACGGCCTTTAAAACATCAAGTTAAAAAAGATGCTGGTTGGAATTCATTCTCAAAATGAGCAAAAGCAGCGATTTATAGAAAATCGACCCTGCCTTTTTTTTTTTTTTTTTTGGATCACACAAAGTACTATTTAAATCAGGAAAATTATTATAATCACCCTCCTGATTTGTGCCTCAAAGCAGATGGCAGTGTAACTCTGCTAAAATATAACAGCCGTGCAGTGCTAGTAGGAGAAAAAAAAAAATGGCATAAATTGGATTATAAAGGCAGAGAGTCAGTATCTGGCTTACTTCAGAATGAAAATACACGGAAATACTAAATATCTTAATTGTCTTTAAAAATGAGATAAACATCTGCAATTTTTCCTTCCCAGTGCAAACCACTGCATTGTATTTTTTTTTTTTATTCATCAATGCTTTATATCAGTACTGGGGGAAAGCAAACTGCCCTGGTAACAATTCTGAGTTATCGGGCTGTCCTTGGAGAGACTTGGTTTGCGCAAGCAATAGTCTTCTTAGAGACCACACCCACGTTTTCAATGGTCCTTGCTCTTTTTTTCTGGGAATCGCCGATTGTGTTGACAACCTTCCTTTAATTGTACTTGTAATAAGCTATTTTCCCTTTTTTTTGTTTTTTTTCCTTTTGTTTTGTTTTTATTTCTCCGCCACGCTTTCTCGCTTTGCACTGTGATTGCATGCCATCTGCCGGTTTAACCCATGACGATGGCTTGCCGCTCTTGATATTCACCATGCCAAAAATACCACTTCTCTTACCATAATGCTGCACCCTCCTGTTCATTGCTTCCATGGTTCCCCTCCTGAAAGTACCCATGATGCACAACGCTACGGCCGCCACTGTCTCTGCAGCAACAACTCCTGCAACAAGTGTTCCCTTCGCCGCAACAGCCACAGCAAATCAGGTTTGCTCCTTTTAAAGCTTTCTTTCACAAGATCCCGAACTCTAAATGAGTGCTGAGATTTTTGTTTCAATTTTTCTTTTATTTTTAAACAAAAAAAATTCTCACAGAGAATTTTTTTTTTCCTGTGTTTACCCCATCAAATTTTACTTTTATTTCTAAGTCGTTTATAGCAAGTGTTTGTGGGACAGGTTGCACTTATTTAGAGTTAACATTTGTTGCAAATAATGATGTAGCTGTGTTTTGTGTTGCGATGTTTGTACCTAATTAATGTGTAATTAACCCAGCTGGAGTTAGAATCACCATAGTACTGGACTACTTACCAAAGTCTATTATTAACTCCCAAGTTCAAGAGAAAGATCATCACAGGTTTCAAATGTTTAGGTGTGTTCACGTAGCTTTTTTTCCATGTGGTGTGTGGAAGTGACTTATTTGTGAGCATGGAAGCTATCCAAAGTCATATGTGGGACAAGGCAGCTGGGAAAAAAACAAACAAACAAAAAACCCAAAGGGGGAAAAAAAAAGGCAGCAAACACAAAACAAAGAAAAAGAAAATAAAAGAGAAACAAAATTGAATGTTTTCTGTCAATGCTTGTGATCAAAACAGCACTTGAGATATTTATGATTATGCCTGCTTTATATTTGAAAGTGTGTCTTTAACCTGGGAATTTTATTTCCCTAAGGAAGGACATTGTCACAGAGCACCCCTAAGGTGCACCCCTAGCAGAGACAGGCTAGGAAAGATAATACTTTCTCCTTTTCTTCTGTGGTTTACTATGTTAATTTGTTTTAATTTGGGAAGAGTTTCCCCTTCTTCCTGTAGGACCTGATTCCCTGGAAAGACATACCTGCTGCAGCTCAGAGTGCATAGCTTTGAGTCCTCCATTATGGCTGTAGAGATTCCCACCCTGATGCATCTGGCATTTGCTGGGAGAGGTCTTTGCACAGCAGTTTGGTCACTCTGGCTTTTTCTGTTGCTTTGGGACTGTGCTTGGGCTCTTCCACCTACGAGCCATTTTCCCTCAGGTTTTGAGAGGGAAGCAAGCAGATTTGCTCACCAAGAGAAAGCAAAGGGCTATGTCCCCATCACCTTTCCTTGTGCTGCTTGTGGCCAGACCGCCAAGCTATTGCAGTCTTAGTAGAAGCGCTTGCTCTTTGATTCATTCCCCTCCACCTGCCAAGGAATCCAGTGAAAATGTTTTGCTTAATAATGTTATACCAGCAGATTTATTTTTTTTTTCACTGCCTGGCCCCAAACTATTTAAGTATCCTAAGGAAAAATAGAAGTTGGTGCAAGAGTTTATTTATAATAATTCAGGAAAAATATACTACCTCTGAAATACATCCTACTTTCTTAAAGAAACACAAACCACTCAGTTTTGCGTGTTTTTGTTTTGTTTTGTTTTTTAAAAGGCTTGTTTGCCAGCAATGTGGTGTTTGTGCTTCTAGCATTTTCATCAGAAAAGGGCTGTTGTTTCATGTATTCTTTTCCAAGAGCTAGCTTGTTTTAATGAAAAAAATGCTTGAGACGAGCAAGAAAGTGCAGCAGAGAAATGGTGCATTTCAGTGTCCTTCCCAGAACTGCATCTACTTCACAAAATTATTTTCTGGTATCCAGTGTAGTTTTGTGATCCCAAAGTAGTACAGAGGAACTTGAAGATGCCAAGGGACTACTGGAGTACTGTGTGCAGTTCTGGAGCCCCCAGCACAGGAAGGACATTGAACTGTTGGAACGGGTCCAGAGGAGGGCCACAAAGATGATCAGAGGGCTGGAGCAGCTCTCCTATGAGGACAGGCTGAGAGAGTTGGGATTCTTCAGCCTGGAGAAGAGAAGGCTTCAAGGAGACTTTATAGTAGCCTTCCAATATCTGAAAGGAGCCTACAGGAAGGCTGGGGAGGAATTACTTACAAAGTCTTGCAACAACAGAACAAGGGGCAATGGGTTTAAACTGGAAGAGGGTAGATTTAAACTGGAGGTTAGGAGGAAGTTGTTTGCAGTGAGGGTGGTAAGGCACTGGCACAGGTTGCCCAGGGAGGTTGTGGCTGCTCCCTCGCTGGAGGTGTTCAAGGCCAGGTTGGAGGAGGCCTTGAGTGACCTGTACCTAGTGGGAGGTGTCCCTGCCTATGGCAGGGGGTTGGAACTAGATGATCTTTGAGGTCCTTTCCAACCTTACCATTCTATGACTATAGGGCACTTCGGAGAGAGGACCAGCTGGGGATCCTGTCGCACTTGGGAATGCAGCTAGGGCAGCTTCACCACCCCCACTCCTGAGTGCCAGAGGGGCTGACTATGTCTGCAGCAGAATAAATACACATACACCTACAAAACTGCCAGTCAGCAGTCTGGTTTGGTTTGGATTTGGGATTTTTTCAGTTAATGGGAATACTTTTACAGAAGTAATTAGTGCCACTGGAGAGACATAGGTGTACCTTAATGCACTTTCTCATCTAACAGGATAACAGGCAGAGCCCCTCCTTTCCTAGTGCAGATTTTGTTTGCATTGGAGTATTAGAGCATTTTAAATTTAACAAGAGCTATAAAAAGTGTCTCTCTGTGTTTATTTAGTTGCATATGTCCTTGTGTGTGTGTATACATATATCTCCATGCTTAAATTAAAGGATAGTTTAACATGGAGATGAGTTTCAACTTGTTTAACTTCAGCCATTTGCGAGTTCAGCATCCAGTTCATCTGCTTTTCTAGAAGTTCATGTTAGGGCAAGGTAAATTGCTGTGGAAGGTCCTACCTCTTTCTCCTGCCTGTGGAAGGAGCATAGGTGTGTAAGCAAAGTTCTGCACTGCTGCACATGGAGGAGGTGGCTTCCAACCCCAGCAGCTTTCCTCGTTGGCTTCTGTAGCATGTGCCATTGCTGTCTTTTTCTTCTCACTCCTGTCTTTGAGTTATGGCAAATCTTTAAAAGCTACTGTAAAAAGCTGTGTATTTGAAAGTGGGGAAAATAGTAGTACTTAATTCTTCTTTATAACGGACATCTCTAAGTTCACTGATTGTTTACAATCTGCTAAAATTGGAGACTAAGCTGCCACATTGAGAAAGGGCCTATAGTAGTTCTGTGGTCTTTGCTCTCAGTATTTCTTTAGTGCAAGAAACACAGAAAAAACAGGTAGTTAACTTGGGTTAATATCCCATCTGGATAAAACTTCCTTTCAAGGTATGTGCCACACTGCTTTACATATCCATGGGATACGATTTCCTCTTTCCAGTGTCCTTACCACACCTTTAAAATAAATCTGCAGCCTTCAGCTCCTGCAGCTTCTAATAACAGGCATGGAAAGAAAGTTGTAGCAGGGCTTAATCATTTAGTTCAATATCAATTGGCTTAGTATTCTGGCCTGGGGAAAGATTGCTGGACTTCCTTGCATTGAGTGTGATGATCCCAGTGTCCTTGAAGTGCCAGTGGAAGGAAAAGTCAGCATCCCAGAAGTTTCGGCTGAAAAACCCTAACAACTCTGTTGGATCTAGTAAATTATTCAGTGTGTGCTGTCATCTTGTATTCTGAAAGAATATGAACTATGTCTCCTGTCTTCAATATGTCTTTTCTTTTTGAAAATGACATCAGTAACAGCTCAAAACAGGCAGTCGGTCATGCTCAGCCAGCGACTGTGCATCGTGCGTTCAGCGTATGGCACAAGGCACGTGAGAAGGTTGTGTAGGGTTAAAGGCTATGCTGTACCTCCGTGCAGGGTGACAGTAGTTAAGAATATGTGGAAAGCTGGAAGTGTTCTGCTTTCCTTGACTCACAGATGTTAAGTTTTTCAAAGCAAAATAATTTTCTTGAGGTGTACTTCACAGTGGGAGAGAATGGCTTTGGTTCAGTGCAGTGAAAACAAGGTGGAGTAGAAATGCTTTAGCAAGCCCTGTTTCACAAATCCTGGTTAAAAAATTGCTCAGCTGATAGAAGAGCTGGTGGTACTCTGCTCACTGCCTGTGGGCATCTTGTGAGGGGGTGTTCCCATTTAGCTGCCAGGCTGTGATGAGAAGTGAGGGGACTTCAGTTTGGGATTTCCAGTGAAAGGCAGGTGGACTTCCAAAGATACGTGAGGAATCTGGGAGCGTGACTTGTCAGAGGTGAGACATCTTTCTCTTTTTTCCTCTTACCCTTCTTCAAACCATTCCAGCCATTCTCACCAGAGTGGGGCTGGAAGCTAAAGCTGCTTAATTTCACTTCAGGCTTAGATCTTTAATGAACTCATGTTCAGTTGTTCAGGGATACTCACAGTGTTTACTTGGAGAATGGAACCTGCAAAATCCAAGTAGTGTGAAATGAGACTGAGAAGCAGCATTAGGGCATGTGTATGGAGGGCTTGGTCCTGGCTCCCTCTAGTGCATGCATGTGGGCAGAGGTATGTCAAACATTGCATTTAAGATATCAATACAGTAATTGTGTGCAAATACCTACTTCAGAGATCTTCCACAAAGCTTTCAATTATTACTCTTGTAACTAGTGGGCTAGCAGTACTCAAGCAAGGAAGGAAGCTGTTACCTGATCAGCTTCACTCACAGGTAGCTGTAAGATTTCACAAAGGATGATCTGTCCCAGCATTTTGTGAGAGAGGTGTTATTCTGAATTCTGGGACTGAATTTCAGTTTTGAATAATGCAAACACCTGCTTTGGGAGAGCTTAAATTTTTAAGCAGAAAGCCTTACTATTGGTTCATTTATGTGCATGCATTGGTGAGTCCTACAAGGATATAAGGTTAGGGCTCAGCCTGAAATTAAGATGCCTAAGTGTTGCTGTCTGAATATGGATGTCTGCATGCAAACTACAAGTTTAAGTACCCATTGTGAAGTTTATGAGCACAGTCAGATGAAGTCTGGAGGACAGCCTGGCTTACCCTTCAAAATTCATTGAGGGCTTGCTTCAGTTGCCTAAACATGTGTCTACTGACGTTTAAGATTGTCCTGAGATAACCTTGAGTGTCTAGGTTATCCAAGATGTTTTGACAAGCTTGTCAGATGCAACAGAGGACCTGTAGACAAATCTGTGTGCTTCTAAACTGGCAGCTGAATGACGGGCAGGAGACCTTAGCCCAAACAGTACTAAAAGCCTGGTGAGCAAATGACCTGAGCCTGCACTAGGTGATCACATGAAGTGATTTCTAGGCTTCGTTGGCTTCCTGGCTGTTGTATCGCCCCACTGGCTGCAGCAGGAGATTAAGACACCAGCATTTCTCTGATTTAATGTGTCCTCAAGCTCAGTGGGTGCTTCCTTAGTTCCTGGTTATTACAGGGCAATTACAAATTCCAAATGAAAATAGACTTGCTTACATCAGTGCAGAACAGCACACAGCTCTGGTTTTTGTGGCAATGAAAATGGGCCAAAGACTGACATTAGAAAAATAGCATTATGGAGAGTGATGCTTAAAGATGTTACTTAGTGCCAACATCGTTGTAATGGTTGTATGACCTTTAACCAAGAAGGAAAAAATTAAAAGGCAGAGAAAGAGTGAAATACTTGTAGGCCATATCTGGGGGGGGGGGGAATATCAATGTGATCAACAGGCTGTCTCATGCTAAGGCTTGTGATTTATCCAGCACAGCTGTTATAAATTATGCCTCACTGTTCACACTAAACTGGGTGGCAATTATGCAGATATTAATTATGAAATCATTCTGTAGCCTTCAGTTTTGTCAAAAATCTGTGAAAATACAATGAAGTGAAAATAAAATACTTGCGTTCCATTCGAGTGCCAAGAACAAAAGGACAAATATTTGCCCTGGAATCCAAAAAACATAGTTAACGTAGAATAAAATACAAACATGCCAACTGCTTAAGGGGGCTTTGAGATGCTCCACATGGCAGGTCCCTCTGGAGGGAGGGGAGCTGAGATGTGCAGTTGCAGAACATGTCTCCTCGCCAAGGTGCCCACAAAGGCAGCCACCACTCACAAAGGAGGCAAATCCTTCTTAGATTAAAATGTCATGTGGCAACCTACTCAAGTTAATTTCTCTTTCTACATAAAGCTCCTTCTTGCAAATATTCCCTGTGGCCCCAAGAAGGGGCCCCTCTAGTCCACACGTCTCTCTGGAAGCCTTCTGGCCAAAGGGCTGTCCTCAGTGCTGCTCATAAGGTCTTTTCTTTCTCAAGTTCCCTTTCTTCCTGTGGAAACCTGTTGAACTTGAAAATAAGAGGAGTAGTGCAAGGAGAAAATTAACTGAAAAGTCTGGAAGGTAGTAAGAAATGGCTTTTTTTGTTGTTTAAAAGCAAACTCAGGAAGGAAGGTGAGAAGGGAAAACAAATGTTATTCGCATCTTTAGTACTGGTACACAACAGCATCACAAATAAGAGCCTATGCAAAATTCCTGTTAGTCATTTGAAAAGCTTCAATTGCGGCTTGTATGAGAATGGCAGAACAGGTAGGAGAGCACTTCTGCTGTGAACAACAAACATCTAAACACATTTGGTCATTTTTTCTTGACTGAAATGTTGGTCTAATAATTCTATGAGGTCCCAAGTTAAATACCTCTATAGAAAGGACAATTTGACTCTGACATGAAAAAGTCTAGGAGGGTTCCTTTCTCAGACACAGTATCAGAGCGGGGATGCTTGCAGGGAGCATGTCCTTGGCCAGAACAATGATCTAGCATCTAGCAACCCCATGACACCATGCTACTCCATGTAGGGGTAGTGGTAAACCTTGGCATCTGGGATGCAGGACTAGAGATCTTGCCTTGTACTTGCAGCAGGCTAGAAAGATGAACCTAAATGATACTTGATCATGAAGAGTTATTTCTCTAGAGAAAATATTTGAATAGTAATAGCTTCTCAGGATAGGAAAGACAAACTTAAACAGCTTGTTGCATCTTTCATGCTACACACCCAAAACCCACAAGCCTTAACTCAATCAAGTTATCTTGTCTGAAGACACTGAGTTACATGTAAGTGATGGTAACTTTCAGACTTAAGAGTTTGAAGTTCAAAGAAGAGATTTTCCCAAACTTCAAGCTCAGAACGAATCTCAAGAAAAGACAGGAATAGAATCACCTGAATATGAGCCAGCAGTGTGCCCAGGTGGCCAAGAAAGCCAATGGCATCCTGGCTTGTATTAGAAATGCTGTGTCCAGCAGGAGCAGGGAGGTTATTGTCCCCTTGTTCTCTGCTCTGGTGAGGCCACACCTTGAGTATTGTGTTCAGTTTTGGGCACTGCAGTACAAGAGGGATGTGGAGGTGCTGGAATGAGTGCAAAGGAGGACAGTGAAGCTGGTGAAGGGTCTGGAGTATCTTACAATACTCTGGGACTGAGGGAGCTGGGGATGGTCAGTTTGAAAGAGGAGGCTGAGAGGAGACCTCATTGCTGTCTACAGCTACCTGAAAGGATGTAGTGGAGTGGATGGTGCTGGTCCCTTCTCACAGGTAAATAGTGATAGAACAAGAGGGAATGGCCTCAAGCTGTGAATGGGTAGGTTTAGACTGCATATTAGGAAAAAAAAATTTCATGGAAAGAGTGGTCAGGCATTGGAATGGGCTGCCCAGGGAGGTGGCTGAATCACCAACCCTGGATGTGCTTAAAGGGTGTTTGGATGTGCTGCTTGAGGATATGGTTTAGGGGTGAGCCTTGTAGAGGAGGGTTATTGGTTTGACTCGGTGATCCTGAGGGTCTGTTCCAACCTGAATGTTACTGTGATTCTGTGAATTGCCTTGGAACAACTGACATTACAAAATACATGGCAACATTTTGTCTTCTTAATCTGTAAGGCAGTAGAGAAGCAAAGCCAGAAGATTACCCTGAGAAATGTAAAGGCATTCTATGTTAAGTCTCACATGAACTTTAACCAAGTCTTTACTTTTAAGAATAATTTTTGTTCTCTAAGGTAGCAGGTTGTTTCTCTGTAGATGCTAAAGACTTCTGGCAGGCTTGCATGCTGAGTTTTAGATCACCTGCTCATAGACAAGATGCTAGTGGGAAAAACTGGAAAAATCTGGTTTGGTTTAGGTTTGTTGTTCTCTTTTGGGGTTTGGTTTTTTTAAAAATTCTCTCACACAGACCTGCCCCTACAGAAGTGGCCTGAAACCTGACTTCTCCTGGTAGCCTGCTAGATGGCAGTGTCACATAGCAGGAGCAGTAAGCACAAGCAAACAGTTCTTTTATGTAACAAAAATAAAGGCATATTTCCCTTTCCTGTTACAGACTGTTTTATATAATTATAATTTTAAAAAAACGTATTTATGTTTGATATGATAACTCTTTTGTGTCCTTGCTTTCAATTATTCCACAAATGATACGAGAGTTGGGGCTTTTCAGCCTGGAGAAGAGAAGGCTTCCAGGAGACCTTAGAGTAGCCTTACAGTGTCTGAAGGGGGCCTACAGGAAGGCTGGGGAGGGACTATTTACAAGGTCTTGTAATGACAGGACCAGGGGCAATGGGTTTAAACTGGCAGAGGGAAGATTTAGACTGGATGTTAGGAGGAAATTCTTTGCAGTGAGGGTGGTGAGACACTGGCACAGACTGCCCAGGGAGGTTGTGGCTGCTCCCTCCCTGGAGGTGTTGAAGGCCAGGTTGGACGAGGCCTTGAGTGAGCTGTACTAGTGGGAGGTGTCCCTGCCTATGACAGGGGGTTGGAACTAGATGATCGTTGCGGTCCCTTCCAACCTTACTATTCTATGATACTTTGAGAAATTGAGTAAAAACATCTTAGGGGGCATTTATTTATTATTTAAACAGAGAGGGGAAAAAAAAAACCAAAGACAACTCTGAGGTCAACATCTTTTGTAGGCATTTTGGGGAAAAGGAGTTCATTTCATTGAGCTTAGCAGGTACACACAGCTCATGTGAGTTTGTTTTTTTCCATCATAAAAATGTAACAGCACAGTGCAAGAGCTCCAGATGTACTTGTTTGGGATTCTGTTCTTCAAAATAATTGCATCTGGACATCCTTAGCTGCGCCAGCTATTTTTCCCTGAGTTGACCAACTTTCATAGTTTTATCTCAGCCTATGATTTATTGCCCACCAGACATGCCAATCTCTAGCTTTGAGTATGCAGGAGGCTGCTCACCTGACTGCAGTGGAAACATCAATTTGTTTGTTGTACCTGTTGTGACTTTCAGCTTGAGGCAGATATTTGTTGACTTAATGATTGATTCCATCTTTGGCACAATGTTATCTGCAGTGCCACACACTCATGGGTCTGTCCGTTTCTGTGAGAGTAAATAGTCCCTCCCCGGCCTTTCTGAAGGGGGCCTACAGGAAGGCTGGGCAGGGACTATTGACAAGGTCTTGCAATGACAGGACAAGGGGCAATGGGTTTAAACTGGCAGAGGGGAGATTTAGACTGGATGTTAGGAGGAAGTTGTTTGCAGTGAGGGTGGTGAGACACTGGCACAGGTTGCCCAGGGAGGTTGTGGCTGCTCCCTCCCTGGAGGCGTTCAAGGCCAGGTTGGACAAGGCCTTGAGTGACCTGTGCTAGGGGGAGGTGTCCCTGCCTATGGCAGGGGGGTGGAACTAGATGATCTTTGAGGTCCTTTCCAACCTTACCATTCTATGATTCTATTCAGATAAGAAACTTAAGGAAGGGGTAAGCAGTGGAAAGTCAGGAATACTAAGATTTCCTCAGAGAAGCTGTAAGTATAGTAAGTTATATAAAACTGGCAGAGGTGTCATTAGTGTGGTATCTGATGAACATAAATTTGGTACCATTCCATGTTTCAGTTCAGTTCTGAGTGTTGCATTCTTGGAAGGGAGTCTGAACTGAAGACTGAACAGGTTTGGGGAGAAGAGGAGTGGCTCAGAGTAGTGGTTGCTGCTGGGGAACCCACAGAAGTGCCAGCTAATCCTCTGTGTGCAGTGACAGTGTTCACTTAAAAGGGATGGCATATGTGTAGTGGCAGCCTCATTTTGCATGATATATCAGAGAAAAATGTAAAGCAGGTTTTGTTAAAATTAAAATTAAAAAAGATAGATAAGGACACCTAAGAAAATGCAGGTTTGGAGAAGTAACACCCCTACAACAGCAATACAGGCACTTTGACAGGTAATAATACAACTTCCCCCTGGCCTTTCACTCCTTTGTGCTCTCAGTTCCTCCTATTCTGGTGTTTCTAAAATTGAAGAAGAGAAGGGAAATGACCTGAAAGTAAGAAGTAAAAAGCACAGATGATTGCAGCAGCTCAGTACCTGCTGAAAGGTAAAATTGAGTGGCTATTCAAAACAGGCACTGTATCTGTGCTCCTAAAATATTACAGCAGTGGTTTTCTCATTTCTACATTGCCTGTCTGCTGCCAGTGCAGTTAGCTAAAAATAGATTTTGATGGAATATATTAGAGTATGTTATGATCAGTTTTTAGCACTGCATTATTTATTACTTTAAATAAACCCAGATTTCATTCCATTTTAAAGCAGCCAGTCTTGTTTCTTCAGAGTGAGTAAATACCTATTAAGTTGAACTTCAATATTATACATTATTACTTGAGTAAATTCCTATTTAAACTCATAAGCATACTAAGGAGTTGGCAGCATAAGTGGCTTTGGACTCTCTTTCAGGACTTTGTGAATACTAGAATCAGAATTAATCAGGTTGGAAAAGACCTTCAAGATCATGGAGTCCAACCCATCACCTTCTAATTAACTAAACCTCATCCAGCCTCCTTTTAAACACCTCCAGGGATGGGGACTCCCAACACTTCCACAGGCAGCCCATTCCAATGGCCAATCACTCTTTCTGCAAAGAACTTCTTCCTAACACCCAGCCTAAACCTACCCTGGCACAGCTTGAAGCTGTGTCCTCTTGTTCTGTCACTGGTTGCCTGGGAGAAGAGACCAACCCCACCTGGCTACAACCTCCTTTCAGGTAGTTGTAGAGAGCAATGAGGTCTTCCCTGAGCCTCCTCCAGGTTGAGCAACCCCAGCTCCCTCAGCCTCTCCTTGTAAGGCTGTGCTCCAGGCCCCTCACCAACCTTGGTGCTCTTCTCTGGGCACATTCAAGCACCTCAACATCTGTCTTAAATTGAGGGGCCCAGAACTGGACACAGCACTCGAGATGTGGCCTAACCAGTGCTGAGTACAGGAAATTAAATGAGAGGAACGATGCTGTTAAATCCTTGAGCCCTTTGAGGTGCTAAGGTTGTCTTGATCTTCTCTTTAGATCATCATGAAGAGCTGGATTCAGACATGGTCTTTTTCAGCTTTATGACACCCTTTTGACTAACAAATTTGTGCCGGATAGAATGAAAATATATTAGTAGGTGTGTCCATTCCAGCATGGACATCTGACCCTCAGCAATTTCCAGAGGCATATTATCAAGATATGGGACAGGCAGAACTGGGCACCCTCAGATTTAGAGAAGAAAAGAGAGGATGGAGCAGGGCAGCAGAATTACCATGTACCAGAATTACAGGATGGGCTGTGAGAAAGCCAAACAAATAGGACCTCTGCCCCTCAGCAAACACCTGACACCCCTTATATTTGTAATGTAGGGTGAGGCAACTAAGGACATCACCTGTGACCTAGACATCTCACTCTTTATATACAAGTCAGAGGTCACCTTATTGATGGGCAAAGTAGACAAATGTATTAGGGATGCATTGGGATAATGGAGAAGTAGAATGATAGAAGTCCTCCTTCATACCTGAATTAAAGAGAGGTCTGCAGTTAGCGAGAAAAATTAAGCACATAGTCATTAGATCATAATATTCTGGGAATGAGAATGAGATTTCTGGCCATCAAGAGAAAAGGAGCAGCAAAGAAAAGAAGGCAGTGACACAGGGTGGAGCTCAGTGTGAGTTTGGTGTGTTTCAGCAGTGATACTAGGGGTAACAAATAGCTTTCAGCAGGTCCCTCCAACTCTATTAATAGTTCCTTTAGGTTTTGTTTGGGGATACATTATTCAGAGCTTTTTCTTTACAGTGCTTGGAGGTGACTCTGTAGGAAGATACTAGTTTGACCCCAATTTTATAGGAGTGCAAACTGGTGACTGTGAATTTTGAAAGTGGAAAGGGAGAACTGAGTGAGGCAGGCCTGGGGTTAGATGGGGCATGAATGTGCAAATGTATTCAGTAGAGATGAGGAAGGGAGTCTCTTGTGGCAGTGGCAAGACCTGTGATGTAGTGCAGACACTATACCAGGAAGAGACTTCCAGTGGGAGATTACAACTGGTGCCAGGAGCAGTAAAAGGGCCAGGATGACATCTAAGGTGTGAGAGATGAGGTGTGTGTGCTTGAGCACCTTTCTACCCTGAGTGCTGAGAGCAGGCAGGCTCCTTTTAACACAAGCAACAGTTAGAGCTGGCTTAGCTGTTAACCAGTTGAGGATAGGGGCAAATCCCAACCTTTGGAAAAGTAGTGGTGGGAGGGGATTGGAAAGGTGAGATTTGGATTGGAAAACTCAGGTTGGTGGTTTGTGGACATACTGCTGCTGAAGTCATGGAGAAATAGGAGGTGGGAAAAGTCCATCTGTAAGGCTGTGTAAAAAGTAAGACCAAGCATAACGGTATACAGTTCTGGAGCCCCCAGCACAGGAAGGAGGAGACCTTATAGTAGCCTTCCAGTATCTCAAGGGGGCCTACAGGAAGGCTGGGGAGGGACTATTGACAAGGTCTTGTAATGACAGGACAAGGGGCAATGGGTTTAAACTGGCAGAGGGGAGATTGAAACTGGATGTTAGGAGGAAGTTCTCTGCAGTGAGGGTGGTGAGGCACTGGCACAGGTTGCCCAGGGAGGTTGTGGCTACTCCCTCTCTGGAGGTGTTGAAGGCCAGGTTGGAGGAGGCCTTGAGTGACCTGTAGTAGTGGGAGGTGCCTGTGGCAGGGGATTGGAACTAGATGATCCTTGAGGTCCCTTCCAACCTTACCATTCTATGATTCTATGATAACTGATACAGTAGTGATTACACTCAGTAAATGTTTGATTAAAAAAGAAACAACAATCTGATTTATTTTTAAGACAAAGAGCGAGGGGCATGCCACCAATGAAGATTCTAAGAGAAAATGAGAAATAAAGAGACAGAAACATTTCCCAAAGGCATGGAGAAATATAAATACTCTTGGGTTTCATGTCAAAGGAAAGAAATACTTGGTGTTAGTTTTATTTTTAGAAAGCAGGAGAAGCTATGAGACAGTCTGATATGAGCCAGCTGTCTGAAAATATCTGTAGTTTTTAATGTATACCCTAGATATATGTGACCACTCTGCTACTTGAGCACAAACCATGAAAGCAGAAAATGTCACTTGTCAGGGCAGATGACTCCTTCCACACAGGTGTCTAAAAATTAAATACTTCAGTGTGAACTGTTTGCTTTGGTCTCTTACGTTCGGTGGGTAGGGAAAAAGCATCGCGAGTTCATAATCTGTCTCAGGATAAAATATAAGTTGCCTGAGTGATGTGGGTTTGGGAGTTCCCCGCCCCCCCACACTTTGTAAAATGACCCAGGCTAAAACTCAGTCGGCTGGAAGTTTAGATGAAGCTCTATTTACAGCTCAGCACAATGTACAAGCAGATATATACACTATATACAGGAATATTTACAGAAATACACAAGGTAAAGGTAATACAGAAACACAACACCCCTCCCAGAAATCAGAGACCCCAGGAGGGGCTCCCAACCACCCTTCCACCTTCTCCCCACCCCTATACCTTACCCCAAGGTTTTGAGGATCGGCCAGAGGAGGAGTTAGAAGAAAAATGATTAGTGAAATTAATTTGTCAGAGAGAGGAAGCCAGAAATTGCAGGATAGCCCCAGACGCTGTACCCCAGAGAGTGCCACAAGCCCAACTGGCTTATCTTTTGTTTTGGGTTCTTTCGTAAACATCTCAGCAAGCCTATGAGTGAAGTAGACATCACCATTGTTTTCTTTTCACAGCCTATAATATAATTTTCTCTATTAAAATATTCCAATTAGCCTTAAACCAGCACACTGAGATAGACTAGGAAGATGTAAAATAGGGGAACCAGCTGAGGCGTGCATGTCTGAAATCATCAGAGATTGATTTTGTCTGCTAGAAACTCCTATTGCTGCCTTTTTAAAATGAAAGGCTGAGCGATCTAAAACGTTAACTGCGTACGAGTTCATTTTCGGAGGGATAAGTGCTTTGCAGTGTGGAGGTCAAATCCCCCCTTTAAAATCTCTCCATGTTTATAGAGCAAAGCGTGATCTGGAAAAATCATTTCAAAACTTCTGAAAGAGAAGCATGTCAGGGGTAGATGCTGTTCTTCCAGCAGATCCACTGTGACAGGCCTTCAGTTGAACAAGAGTTCACGTACGCTGAATCCATGCAGAACGGTACATTTCCTGTATGCATCGCTGTGTAATAAGGCTGGAACTGGAACCAGAATTTAACACAGAGAGACTAAAGAAGCTTTGTGAGTTGTAACTTCAAAACAGAAAAATCTCAAGCCAAATGGTATTCTCGAAACTCCTGTTACCCACTCACGACTGTAGGTAATTTCATTCATTCTGTAAACTGTACCAAGTAAAGCAGTGCACGTAGTAACCCACGTGTCAGAAAGCAGTTCACAAAGGTGGACTTCGCACCTTAATTTAAAAGACAGTCTCCATTTTGCTTTTTAATTCTTGAAACTGATCATAGACAGCTTTGATGAGGAAATCCCAGGCTCAAATCAATTTGTTTTCCGCTTAGCATGGGTCGTAGTCCAATGAGAAGCTAAAGCCATTGGCAGTAACATCTCTCTTGGCTGTCATTCCTGTGGATGACACTTCAGAACTGTTATCATCCTTAGGAGCCTCCCTGGCTGAATTTCAGGATGTTCTGTGTTGCATGGTGGGGGCTTAATGACCACTGTGATTATTCAGAGGTCCTGAAAGTAAATGTCTAAAAGAGGCAGGCTCTAATAGAAAAGAAAGTCTTGGCATTTGGGAGCTGAAAATGTCACCTCTAAAGAGCTGGAAAATTTGGAAGAGCAAAAGCTTCTTGGCAGTTAGAAAGTAGTTTGCAGAAATTTAGGTTCATTTTGTATTACTAGTTTCAGTGAGGTCTGGTAACACTGGCACAATTTTAATGATTTTAGACTAAAGGGTATCCAGTTATCTGGCACTTCAAATGGATACTAAGCAAGAAGGTAATGGAGAGGGTATCCCATGTCTCTGACTGCTGTTAATAAATCTTATGTCCCCAGACCATAAGTGCCAGGCCATTCTCCTTATGCTAGAAATAGTGTTCTTATTAGATCTCTGACTGCAGCAGCAGCAGGTATGTTCTTTGGCACATCTGTATCCACACCTGTGCAACTTACTTGTACAGAGCATGGGGAAATGCTTTCTCATACTTAATCTGTAGACCTTTGTACAAGGGACAATGCACACTCATTGTATAGTCTTACTTTTCAGTCTTACATGCTTGTATCAGAGGGCTGGAGCAGCTTTCCTATGAGGACAAGCTACAAGAGTTGGGGCTCTTCATCCTGGAGAAGAGAAGGCTTCAAGGAGACCTTATAGTACCCTTCCAGTATCTGAAGGGGGCCTACAGGAAGGCTGGGGAGGGACTATTGACAAGGTCTTGTAATGACAGGACGAGGGGCAATGGGTTTAAACTGGGAGAGGGGAGATTTAGACTGGATGTTAGGAGGAAGTTGTTTGCAGTGAGGGTGGTGAGACACTGGCACAGGTTGCCCAGGGAAGTTGTGGCTGCTCCCTCCCTGGAGGGGTTGAAGGCCAGGTTGGACGAGGGTTTGAGTGACCTATAATAGTGGGAGGGGTCCCTGCCTATGGTAGGGGGTTGGAACTGGATGATCCTTGAGGTCCCTTCCAACCTTACCATTCTATGATTCTATATATACCACGGTTAAAGTGTCAGCACACATCAAATTGCTGTGAAGTATAACGATACAGAATTCTCACTGCAAATACAAGCCACATACATGGACACTGCTTCAAACAGCAGTGAATCCAAAGGTTGGACATATTCACAAGTAGCAAGAGAGTGCAGAGTGCAGTTTGGTGTTTAGAGATGTTGCTTTGTCAGTATGTTCTGTACAGCTTCTTTTTCAGCATGCAAGTGATGGTGCAATTAGCAGCGATGCAGACTTAGCCTCCATCACAGTTTATTACTTCATTTGTAGATTAAACAGAAGAGGCTCTCACTGTGTTTTCCATATAAAGTAGTTTAGCATTTTATGTGTCTCTGTCAGACACAGGAAAAAAAAAAACCACTTGCAGAATCTGCTACATGTGTATGTAGCTGTGGCAGTGTTGTGATATCTAGGGTGTGAACATAAAATTAAAGACTATGGATATGTTTTACATTTTGTGGCTAAGGTTTTTAAAAAAAAAAAAAAAGTAGTTCTGCATCTCTGCACTGGAGAAACTTGTTCTGATGGAGGGAGGTTTTTTTTTTCTTAGGAGGACTCCTACATGTACCAGAAATAGCCAGGGTGCAACATGCCCTAGTTACATTCCCTGCACGAGCAGCACGGCGAGGACAATGTGGTGGGAGCAAGCCAGCTCCACAGCCACTAGCAATGGGAGAAGCATGGTGAGGGAAGCTCCAGCTGCTTCTACTCTGCCCACAGCCACATAAACAGGACATGCTGATGCATAAAAGGAAAGCGTTTGCATTGTCTTTGTTATTTGCTAAGTTTTGAAAATGGAAAGAAATGGCAGGAATAGGGATGGTGTGGTGGAAGTCCTTGCCTGGAGTCTGGCACTTGCCAAAGCAGGGCAGACAAGGGATCCCTGCTCTTTCACACTGCCCAGGACGCCTCTGTCCTGCCTGGTTATGTGGCAGGGTGAGTTGCACATGTGTTAATCAAAGCACCAGGGAGGATCCTACCCTTTTCCCAAGAAACAGCCTGAGATTAGGCTCTCTGCATTCTTTGGGGCACATTTTGAGGAAATTGGGAATATCAGTCTTGTGCAGCAGTTTAACCTTTAGGACATCTCGACATACGGGGGCAGTGATCTGTCTCTCTAGATAGGGAGGGAAAAAAAACTATAGGAAAATGAAGGTTTAGCTCCTCAAAAGTTGGCAGACAGTGTAGGCAGCTGCAGTGTCTGAAGTTCTCTTTTTTTTTTTTTACACTGAGTAGATTTGTGTCCCATTAAATCAGACCTTAAGTTCCCTTAAATACACTTGTGTGATTATGTCTAACCCAATATAGCTAAAGCTGCTTTATTAATTACATTGACATGTTGGCTTGTAACATGCTAAAAATATCAGTGCTGATAATCTTGGTCACTTCTTATTTTCAGCACAGCCACGTTCTATGTACGTACTGTCAAAGCACTGTGCTGCAGATGGGCCAGGGTTATCAGGGGCAGGGCTTTATTATTTCAGCAAAGGCATTTCTTTGTTATTTCAAGAGGAAGCAGAAGATAGGCAATAAGCTAACAAATTCACAATGGGTGGAAGTTCATTAAAAATATATGTCCTTGTTGTATGTATGATGTATTTAGATGCCAAGCCCTTTGGAGCATCAGGTGTTTGTAGCGTGTCATTACAGTGGGGCCTCACGTGTCACCAGATTTTCAATGCTGATGGTAATCAAAGATGACTCTTTTGGCACGCTGGCAAATTAAGGAGGATCAGGGAGCTGGGAGTTGTGTACAGAGAGCAAGGCAGTTAAGGTTGTGAGGCATGTTAAGATTCACCTGGGCAGTGACCTAGCACAAGCGCCTGGGCAGTGACCTAGCACAAGCTCCTGGGCAGTGGCCTAGCACAAGCACCTTCCATGCAGAGGCAAGCACATTTCTTTTTTGGCATTCTGTATGTCAGAGGTAGTATGTTGCTGAAGCTGTTTTCAAAACATCTCTTACCCCCCACCCCCCTTTTTAAAATAAATATTGCATTAAGCAGCAGTCTAGTAATAGAGAAGTAGGTCAAAGTGCTGTCATGGCTGTTTTGTGTACCACCTACAAATACAGCTTAAAAGTACACTGAGTGCCAAATTAAACAGGAAGAGCAGACAATGCACTCTAATTCCCTGACTCGTGCTTAAGTCTGGAGCACAGATTAGCAATGAGGTGATAAAACATCACAGGGCTGGCTTTGGACATCACTTTCACTGACACCCATTTGAGGCAGGTGATGGGAATCCAGACTGTTTTCCAGTACTCTGAGCAGGTTGAGTCAGTTGCTGGGCACACTGTGCATTTACCCTTCACTCTATTGGAAGTGTGAGAGTTTGCATCTGTAAGATGGTTGCTTCACCCTCAGTTGGAGACACTGAAGCAGCAAGGTTAGTGACTAGCTAGGTGCTCAGAGGTACTGTTACGATCAGGCCCCTGGATCCCCTGGCATAAGGAAGCGTGAAAAAACCTCTCAAATTCACTGACCTGCAGATAATTCATATTTTTTTTTTAGGAAATAAGCAGCTGCTAGAAGTGCACTGAAAAGACACTTCAGCTTCTTGAAACCAGCCACCCCAGTGCATTTTTCTGCTCGTTAGTGGTGAGGGGCCGTGCCTCCACCATTTCCCCTCATTGTTCATGATATTGTGGGAACTGGAGAATTGTGCCAGGCACCGAAGCACTTTCAAGCTTCCTCAGGAGGTGCAAGACTGCTTGCCCTGCTGCTGACAGTTGGCATGCTGTGGGACCAGACCCTTCCTTTGTGGCCTTGGTGCCATCCCTGGTATTTTGACCCGTGAAATCCCCCCTCTGCCTGCTCACACACACACCTGAGGACGTGCGTATGGGAGGAAGACAAGCAGGTTTGTGAAACCTGCTCGCTCCCAGGCAGTGTGAGGATACGGAGTGCTGCCCCCAAGCTTAGCTAGTGTAGCAGGGTCTGTCTGGGCAAAGTGCTCTGCCCCTGTCACCTAAAAGCACGGTCACGCTTTCCTTTCTCTTGACAGATAATCCTGAAATAACCGGCAGGAGCGGAACCGAGTGTCACGAAGCCTCCCTGCGGACGGCCAAGCACGGCTACTGTACATACTACCCCGTCTCCTCCTCTCTAGAGTTGCCACAAACTGCATGCTAAGTCAAGAATTTGTTCTTATGGACAAATCACAAACTCGAAAAAGCTAGTGCTGCTATGTCATATATGAATATTAAATATGGTATGCTTACTATACTCCAACCTAAAATAGTTAACTACCTGATACCAGCTGTGATGTTTCAAGACATAAAGGGTAACATTTAGTTTTAAAGATTTTTTCTAAGCATAGTTTAATTCTTGGAAATACTGTCTTTTCTCCATAACTATACCTAATGGAAACGGTCCAGTTAAGTTAGTCTCGTGAGATTCAGTGTTCATGAATCTTTCAAGCTCAGCAATAATTAAGTTGTATTGGCTAAAAACCTATCCCAGTTGCAGGTTTAATTTTCACCCGAGTTACGATTGGAGTTTTTCTTCTCAGTTAAAAAAAAAAAAAAAAAAAAAAAAAGAAAAGAAAAATTAATCTTGGTTTTGCTCCCATAGCAAGTTGATTCCAAGACAGTAGAAGCAGCCTAGTGTCCTGCACGTCACCCTGCAAATCTGAATTACGTTTAGCCCGAAGTCCAAAGTAAAGCACAAATTCTTTAGATGCACATGGTTGGTGTTTGACCTGTATGGAGAAGTTGCATTTGAATCATAGCAGAATAGCAGAAGAAAATTTTTAAAATTTTTGCACAGTATGAGCTTCATACCCCTTTCAATCCCCAAAAGAACAAAGTCTTGAGAATATTATTTTACAAGTATATTTATAATGTTTTTAAAAGAGACTTTGCAGAAGTGCCTAAATTTTTGTCACATCAGACTTGATGAAAGCGAGCCTGATGCCAACAGTGAAATCTCACCGGAAGCGAATAATCTTTCAAACTCATAATCGGGTTACCAAAAAGATCCAAGCTGTTAAGAAGTAACCTCTAGAAGTGTAAAATCAAACAAACAAAAAAGACCAAACTAAGAGAAGAAAAGGCAAAAAAGAAGGCTGTAGATGACGAGATTTGTATGATATGCTAATTTAATTAAAATTCAGTTGAGTCACTGAAACTTCATAGGTGACTTTAATCTAGACTATTAACTGAACACTAAGAATGTAGAATGAGATTCAGTTTAGTAAATCATTACTGTATTTGCATTTTTTTTTAATTGGATTATAAGATTGTAACCAGATTAGAGTGGAGAAAAAAAAAATAGTTCTTTTGTTTTTCTTTAAAAACATATTTTATGTCACAAATGTATGAAGATATCTTTAATACAATTATATACATGTATATATACATACATACATATATATGGATGAAGCAGATTTTAATGTTGTTTACTTTTTTAAATACTTTGTTGATTTACAAGGTAATTATATATGTATAATTAAATTTTCATTTGTTTGAGATTTTTTGTTTCAAGCACTATTGTACCAAATATTTCATATTTCACATTTTATATGTTGCACATGTATCACAGGAAATGACATAGTTTTTAAATTATTGTTTAAAAAAAAACAACAAAAAACAAACAATACAAACAAAACAAACAACAAAAAAAAAGAACAATACAGCTGTTATAAATGGATATTATGTATAATCGTTCGCAGCATAAGTTTTTCTATGTGGACATTATTAGTGATTGCAGTATTTTAACTTAACCTCTTCAGATTGATTGTAAACTATTTTAAACTTTTGGCAGCACTGCCTGTTCTGAACGACTGAAGGCACTAACCATATGATTATTGGTCTAGGAAATTATTTCCCAGGCTATTATCTTGTTCGTCCGATGTCTAATTACTCTCTATTTATATATAAAGCTGGAGATTTGATCATCAGAAAGGAAGGAAGAAAGAAAGGAAAAAAAAAAAAAAGAAAAAAAAAAAAGAACTAATCACAATTTGATTGTAAAATTAACATAGTGCTTGTAACGTTGCGTTAGTTTTAATTTGTGGGAGAATAATGTATCTTAACTTGTTACTTTAGCAGTTAAGGTATCACCATTATATACTATTAAAACACTAATATTTGTAGACTTTCTCAGTCATTATAACTAGGTAGTTGACACTGCAACTTGCCTATATCTGTCAAAGTTGTTTTTATTTTTTTATAATAGTTAATTTAGGCATTTGGGTAGCTTATTGTATAATACTAAATGGTAAATTATCCATGTTGTTTAAATATTTTATGTAGATAACTCTTCCAGACATTGTTATGTGTGAACTTTTTATGTTTCGAAATAACTGTTAATGTTTTTTTACAATTAATCCAATACTACTATTTTTTTTTTGTTTGTTTGTTTGTTTTTTTGCCCATGGATGGCTGAAGCTTCAGAAACATCAGGTCTTTCATCCAGATAAACTGACAGACAACAACAACAAAACAAAAAAAAAAAAAAAAAAAAAAAAAAAAAAAAAAAAAAAAAAAGAAAAAAAAAAAAAAGGAAAAAAAAAAAAGGAGAAAAATGTATTTTTAATAAGAGATCCACTTTCCAACTTTATGACTTTGTAATATTCCTGGACAAGCTGTACGAGTACAAACCTACGCTTAACAGTAAGGAGGCAATTACAGAGATGTGCAAATACGTGTACAACAGATTCTGCATTTTATTTATTTATAAAGTAATTTTATAGACTATTTCGAAATTTGGGAAGATCTAAAACTATTTTTCTGTATAAATATTATTTGCCAAAACTTTGTTTATATTTTAAAGAAAAAAAAAGGAAGAAAAAAAAAAAGTCTAATGGAGACGATTAAATTTTAAATGCTTTGTTTAATTAAAAGAATAAAACCCAGCAAATAACACACACCCCACCCCACCCCCCCTAAAACAACCATGAGATGGGCCAACACAGAAACAGTGAATACTGTAGCTGGGACATGGTTTCAAGTGACTTGAGATGTCTCAGTGTTTATTTTCTTCAGAGGATACAGCACCTCACCAAAATACCTTTTAGTTTGCCTCTCTCATCCAGCATATAATTGACGGCACGTACGACAAGTATTTCGGTAACAGTTAAAAGAAACCCCTCCATGCACTCTTTTTCAGCATATAACTAGTAGTGGTCTGTTAAATAGCCATTTTATTTCTGTTGTGACGTTAAATTCATTCACCCAATGTACAACCACTGAAATAAAAGGAAGCATTTTAAAAGGAGAGCAGAGTCGGGGAGATCCTTTCTTGTGGTGTGGCTCTGGGGAGAGGGACCTGAGATAACAAAAACAGCCAAAAGAAGTGAACCACAAGTGGAGTCTGTTCTTTCTTTTTTTTTCCCTTTTCTTTCCTTTTCTTTTTTCTTTCCTTTTATTTCCTTTTCTCTTTTTTCTTTTCCTCTTTTTTCTTTTTTTCTCTTTTTTCNCCCTCCCTTCCCCTTTTCACTTTTCTTTATTCTTCCCTTTTCTTTTTCCTTTCTGTTTTCCTTTTTTCCTTGCATTTCCTTGTAATTTCCTTTTCTTCCTTTATTTTTCTTGTCTTTTTTCCTTCTTTTCCTTTTCCCTTCTCTTTTCTCTTTTGCCATTTCCCTTTTGCCATTTCCTATCATATCCCATCCCATCCTATACTAAATAGCATGTTCAAGTAATAAATCTCTAAGGGCAATACCCAGGTGCCAGATAACATGCAGGTGCTATGCAAGGAAGCACATTCTCTTCTGCTGGAGGCAGTGCTGAGGACACAGTGCTGCATGGCTTTAGCTCCAGTCATTTTGTGCCCTTTCTGCCTGTGCATGCTGGGGTGCAGGCAGGCAGTGCTTATCTCAGCAGTGTGGCTTGCTAATGCCTAACCATTGGGATTTTTTTTTGCCAGCTGATCCTCTGCATTCTCTTTTGTCCTTGCCTGCATCTCAGAGTATTACACCAACAAATAATCTCTTATCTACTATTTCCTCTGAGGAGAGCAGCATCACAGAGGGCTCGTGTGCCCAAGGGCAGGGGCTGCCTGGCAAGCTAGTGATGGGGCAGATGAAAACCTCTGGTTTACAGCTCTATGGCTTCTTCACACCAACTTCTCTGCTCTATTTTTTAAAAATGCTTTAGAGAAAGGAAGTACAATTACCATAGAATCAGGAAGAGTTTGTGTCATAAATTTTGTATGCATTTCGTCAGCACAGGACTGGTTTGAAAAGAATCATAAAATCATAGAATGGTAAGGTTGGAAGGGACCTCAAGGATCATCTAGTTCCAACCCCCTGCCATAGGCAGGGACACCTCCCACTAGTACAGCTCACTCAAGGCCTCGTCCAACCTGGCCTTCAACACCTCCAAGTAAGGAGCATCCACACCCTCCCTGGGCAACCTGTTCCAGTGTCTCACCACCCTCACTGCAAAGAACTTCCTCTTAATATCCAGTTTAAGTCTTCCTTTTGCCAGTGTAAACCCATTGCCCCTTGTCCTGTCATTGCAAGACCTTATAAATAGTCCCTCCCCAGCCTTCCTGTAGGCCCCCTTCAGATACTGGAAGGCTACTATAAGGTCCCCTCAAAGCCTTCTCTTCTCCAGACTGAAGAGCCTCAACTCTCTCAGCCTGTCCTCACAGCAGAGCTGCTCCAGCCCTCTGATCGTCTTTGTGGCCCTGAAAAGAGTCCAAGGTCACAACTGATGTGGAAAAACTACCTGGTCACCCAGTCAATGTGGACATACCACAACTGTACTGAGCCAGAATCCTGCTGAGAATGAGACTGTAGGATGGAGAGGAGAACAGGGATGGCTTGCAGGGACAGAGGAGGCCTGGAGCATTAGAGGCCTGCAAGGGCATTGTAGAGCAGAAACAGCAAATTATTCAAATTCAACTCTTAATGATTCAGAAGCAGAAACCCTGTCTGCTCACACTTTCTTAGGCTAAATGCCCCCCTGGACAGCTGTCAGCTGCCAAGAAGGGTCAGGACGTGTCGACTTTTTTGTCTAAAAGCTGCTTTGTTTCATGTTGACTTTGGCACTTTGTCAGCAGAGAAGCACTTGTGGGAGCCACAAGCTTTCAGGAGTCACACCACACCAGCAGTCTTTGTACACTTCAGTGTATGGAGCCTATCCCCTTCAGATAATGTCAGCATTTCCAAAATGAAGCAAGATACTTCTGGAGAAGAGGCTTTAGAAAGCTTTGTTATCTCCCACACACGTCCTATTGGAGGGGCAGTGGCCACAGCTTTGGTGCTCCCCTTAGTACCTCACTCCAAGCCAAGCACTGCAGCTGCACTGTGTTGCTCAACATCAGCATTCTCTAGGGCAGAAAAAAAACAGGTCCACACTCAGTGTTTGGCTGTGTAACATCTCTGGCTCCACATGCTGTAGTCACGACTATAAGGCACTCAGCATGTTTTGCTTGATTTTCAGTTCAAAAGACTGAAGCAATGTGAGGACCAGGGGGTTGTGGAGCCCACTGGAATTAATAGCATGAAACAAAAGGGTATGTGACATTTGAGGGGTTGGAGCCTGCTGGGATAGCTTTGTATGTTTGTATAAAGCAAAGGAAGCCAAAACTGGTTCAGCCCTGTCCATGCTGCATTTTGGGAGTGTCTGTTGAACAACCAAAGCAGCAGCTGGACTTTGTTTCAGGAAGAGTTGTTTCACTCCAGAAGGGAACCTAGGAACAACCAAACGTTTTCTGTGTTGTGGGTGATGATGGAAAAAGGACTTGTGGGCAAGCCTGTTTGATGATGTGGTCACTGAGTCTTCTGCTAGTAGCGTTTGTTGCATGAATTCACGGGGCCCAAAAAAATGCCTTGCCTGGAATTGCTGAAAACCTTCCCTGGCATCTGATCATACACATAGCATGCTCTTCATGCCTAAAATAATTTCTCTAGCCAAACTTTTTGTTGAGTAAGCTGCTTTTATGATGTCATGTAATTGACAACTCTGGAGAAGTCATGTAATTGACAGTTCTGGAGAGGTCATGTAATTGACAATTCTGGAAGCTTTTTTGTATGGGTCAAGATGATTTTTATGGCTGGCATGGGCATATGGGAGGGCAGTACCATCTCAGTTGTTGCCTTTAAACAGTTAATATTGCTGGTGTTTAATGTTTTTGAGCAAATAGTCATAGGTACAGAATATATAGTCAGATCATCTGTGAATTTATAAATCACAGAAATGTCTTATGAATTCTTACTCTAATTCTGCAATTAATAGAAACCATAAAAATCGTAGGAAGTTACATGGTTCATTATATGAAAAGCCCTTCTGCTGTA
>WBNM01042394.1:49757-61656 GCA_013399055.1 Ramphastos sulfuratus | reverse complement strand
CTTGGGATTGTGCCTACCCAGGTGCAGGACCTTACACTTGGCCTTGTTGAATTTCATGAGGCTGGCCTGGGCCCACCTCTCCAGCCTGTCCAGGTCCCTCTGGATGGCATGATACTGGTGTGAGCTGCTTATGCAATGTTGTGTGGCAGTTGCATTATTTCCACCAAAGCTTCCTCAAGATGTAGGCTTTATGATGTAGGAAAATGAGTACAGGAAAGACGCCCTGCTCCTCTCATCTTCAAAGAGCTGGATTTGGATGCTACCTTTAAGAAAAACAAAATTCCAGTGAGTGTCCTTCTTAGTCTAATTGTCACAGAACAGTCAGGGTGTAGCCTACATAGTGAGTAGTTCCTCAGAGGATCACCAGAGCAAATAGATGCTGGGATGTGGTGGTGACAAAGGTGACCACAGTGGTGTGAGGTTCACCTTGTAGGAACAGCCCCAGGGATGCTTGCACGGGTGTGCACCTACTCTAAACTCCAGCTGTGTTTATATTTGCCATGAATGCCTCTCATTTTCATGGAGGGGTAGTGAGAAGAACTGCTTTTATTTCCTTGGTTTATGGTTGTTACCACAATGAATGCCAGTGGAGTGTACATTCAGAGATGATGAATTTGGTAGCTGACAGCACAGCTCAGGACTGCGAGCAAGCAAGTTTTTCACATTTGGAAAGCTGTTAGGGTTGCATCCAGCTTTCTCTCTGTAGCTGTCAACTATCATTTCAGACACTGCAGAGTACCCACTTGGCCTAAAGCTGCTTCTATGAAGCTGCACATGTCTGGGTGGGTATCTTAAGTCTTCCAGCCCTTTGCAGGTGTCTCATATGCTCTATAACACCTCAGATGCGTTCAGTCAATGAACCCCACCTGTTTTCATGAGGGTCTGTCTATCCTAACAATGGTTCTGATGGATTTTAAAACACCATCATGCACAAGAAATCACAAAATCATGAGACAGGCTTACATGGTCTGATAGTTAAAAACTGATTTTTTTTTCTGTGGGTATTTGGAGTACATTCAGCTTGCATATTTAAGCCTTTTCTCTCCTGCCATGACACCTAGAAATGTCTTTCGTGTCACCTAACATGTCCATGTGCTCACGGAGGAAAGGTGAAAAGCAGCTCATAAAATTCTTGAGAAAGTCATAAAAATTGACAACATGAACTTTACAGATGTGGTGAATTCAAGATGTTCTTATCTCCTACCATGTAACAGGGAGAAATGAAGAAATATGGTAACCCTCCAGCACGTAATATCATTTCTTTGGACTTAATCTTCACATGGGCTTCAGTCAATTATTATTTATGCCAATGAAGGTGTGATGCCATCAGTATAACTTTGAATGNAGGCCTTGAGTGACCTGTATTAGTGGGAGGTGTCCCTGCCTATGGCAGGGGGTTGGAGCTAGATGATCCTTGAGGTCCCTTCCAACCTTATCATTCTATGATTCTATGACTGTCCCTGTAGGCACATAAATTGTTCTGTCTAAATGTTTTGTGTCTAATGATTGTGCACAACTCTATCCAATGTAATTATGTTGCTTTAATTTCTCTTTCCTGTAAGGCTTGATGAAAAGCTGTCCTTGCACAGGCATTAGATAGAGTCTACTCATCCATTTCCAGATGTAAGATACATGGTGAAAGAAAAGAGTCCTGCTTTGTGTTCTTTCTCAAGCCAAATGTGTTCAAAAGAAAAGCTATGAAAGCAAAGACAAGCAAATGGGGACTCATACAGGAAAAAAGTGGTCAGCCTTGAGCAGATTTCAGCAGGCTTTCCAACTACAAGATGTGACAGAAAGTATTTCCCCTTTCCATTGACCTTAACAGTGATTACTTTATACCTGTTTTAGTGGAAATAAATGAGGTTGAACCCATCTAACAGAGAATCACTGCCCTTCTCCATGAGTGTGAACTTTCTAAGACCAATCATTGGAGAAGCCTGTGGGCTGATGGCACTGCTCAGTCCTCAGCTGTCATCTCAGAACCCATGGTAAGTGCTTACGGGCAGCAGTCAAAGCACACTGGCAACCTCTCCTGTTGCCTGTGGATTTCTCATTTTATTTCCATTTAAATGGGTGATGGGAAAGCCTGAATTTCTTCCAGTCCAAATTGATTTGGAGTTGGATGTAGAAGAATTTTTTTTTGGGGGGGTTTTGTCCCCTGCTTAGATTCCTCATGCATCCTTTGTAGCTTTTAAGGGGCAGGCTACTTGTATTTCAGGTTTTTTTCAGTCATTGTTCAAGGCACATTTCACATGTGCTCGTTTGTCTTCCAAATTAGTTCCTTCTTCTCATCACAGAACTCACTGTGCAGAAACATATCTCACATATTCTGCTTTATGAAGTATAATCCAAGCAATAATTTGTAACAACATACAGAGAGCATGTAAGGCAAATGACACCAAATTATCAGCCACCTCTACACTTTGCAACCACTCAATTTGCCAGATGCAGCACAGTATTTATATAGTTGTCTAAATGGTGGTAATAGGGTTTTTTTCTGAGCATCCTTTTCTATGTACAGACAGTTTTTACCACAAAATTTTTTTTGTTTTGTTTTTACCACAAAAATGTAGGCCTTTCGCATTCAGCCTCAAGCTTGAATGGTTAAGTTTGGAAGGGACCTCAAAGATCATCTAGTTCCAACNAATGTGAGCTCATAACCCTGAATGGCAATCATTTCCTGGGCTGCATGAAAGGAAGATGAACAGCAAGTTGAGGGAGGTGATTCTCCCTCTCTACTCTGCTCTGGTGAGACCTCACCTGGAGGAGGTGTCTAGCTCTGGAGTCTTCAGCACAAGAAAGACATGAACCTGTTGGAGTAGGTCCAGAGGAGGGCCACAAAAATGATCAGAAGGCTGGAACACTGCTTTGAAGAAAGGTTGAGAGAGCTGTGTTTGTTTAGTTTGGAGAAGGCTCCATGGAGATCTTATTGTGGCCTTGCAGTACTTAAAGGGGACCTATCAGAAAGATGGGGATAATCTTTTTAGCAGGGCCTGTTGTGACATGACAAGAGGTAATGGTTTTAAACTAAAGGGGGGTAGATTTAGACTAAATATATGGAAGACCTTTTTTTCACAAGGGTAGTGAAACATTGGCACAAGTTGCCCAGATTGGTGTTAGAAGCCCCATCCCTGGGAATATTCAAGGTCAGGTTGAACAAGACTCTGAGCAACCTGATCTAGATGAAGATGTTCCTGCCCACTGCAGGGCAGGTTGGACAAGATGACCTTTAAAGGTCCCTTCTAACCTAAACCATTCTGATTCTACAATTCCTGTGGCATAATCCAAACACTTTCACCAGTTATCCTGTTCCTGCACATGCAAAATAGTATCACTGTCCAAAATGAAACCCAAAGACCTCCAACCTTTGGGGTCAGCAGTAGCAGGATCCCCCTGAGAAGCTATTATGAAGAAGTCTGTGGTCTCTGCAGTAAATCCTGTTGCTTCCTCTGTGTTGGGATTTCTTCTGCCAAATCTCTGGTGGATGCTAGAACTGGCTGCCCTGGAGCTACTCCCTTCTGCTGTGTTTCTTTCTTGCAAATCATGGCAGAATTGGAGTACATGCAAAGATAAAAATGTAGAAATGTCTATTTCTACCACTCCTAGAAAACACCCTTGTGAGGAACACAGGGTAAGTATTACAGGGCCTGTTCAACCAGCCAGGTTATGAAGGAGTTGCCTCAGCTGCAGCCCCTTAAGGGGCCTGAGACTATTTTCAAAACAGTAAAATTAAGGCTGGGGGGCCTAAGAGGTTGATTAGCTCCCATGGGGCACCTACAGACCTTGAAGGCAGCTGAAGTGAGGCTTATCTGCAACGGGTTTGCCTGTTTCTGCACTGAAGCTCTCTTGGCTGTTAATGGCATCTGCTCTGCTGCTGTCACTGGCAGCAAAGGTACTGCCAAAGCTCCTTTCCCTTCAGAAGTGAGACCTGACTGAATTTGTGTGCCTTAGGCTCTCAGCCTTACAACTGCCCTGCTAACTTAATGCTAGTGTCACAGGCTCATGTCTTCAGTTGCTCACCCAACTCTACCAAGGCCCCCAGCAGCAAAAGTTCCTTAGCCTTTCCCAGTGTCCCTCCACATGCTGTCCCTGTGTGGGTACAAGGCACAGGGCTTGGCTCACTGTGTTCTTCCCATGTTAGGAAAAGCCTGACTCTTTCAGAGCATTTTGTACCCGTTTAGGGGTGAACTGCACATTTGTTTTGCTGAAATGAAAATAGCTGGAGGTTTATGATGATAGCAGCCTGCAGCTACGCCTGCTGGCACAGCAAACCTGCTGCGTCTGCCACAGGGAGGAATTGCTGTGTGCACTGCTGCTGCTGCCAGGAGTGTCCCTGGCAACTCACACACCACTGCCTTTTTCCTCTGGATAATGCTCAGACTGGCACCATTTGCCAGTCCTCACCTNTCTGATGAGAGCAGAGTAAAGTTCTGGTTCATCATTTCCTCTTTTATCTCAGGGAAAAGCAGAATAATTTTTAAAACCCTGTTTGTCAGGCTTTTACATTCCTAACATTTATCTTGCCCAATTTGTATCTGTGTCCACCCACCCACCCACTGCAGGCTGACACAACTGCACAGGTAGAGCTGGTGAGAACCTACCATTTAATCCAGTTTGTCTACACACTAATGCAATGTCTATGTGGGCACAAAGAGAGTGCTGCAGCACTCTGAGCAGCTCTTCACCCATTCAGTTTAAGCCCCTAGAAGATATGAATGTTGTTGACATCATTCCTCTTCTCTCCATTTATTTCCTTGTCACTCCAGCGGCAAATAAGGGGCTTGGAGGAAAAAAGTTTTCTTGTCCTGCCAGAAGCTTCCCAGGAGAAGGGTTTGCCCCTCACTTCCTACTGAAAACCTCTGCCACTGCCTCTTTTGGCTACAAAAATATGCATTTTTTTTTAGAGTGCCAGTGAGGAAACAGCTTGTCCCTTCAGCAGTTTTGCCATCTGTGAGTCAAAAATGGCAGCAGCCTGGTTGGGGTTTTGCTGGGGACATGTGAAGAGCTGCTGAAGGCTCCCTTCTCCCCTCTGCTGTTTCATGCGATGCTGCTTGAATCAAGGAGCAACATGCAAGCAGGGAGCAGGGCTGCACCACAAGCATTATTTATTGACTCTGGCAGGTTGAAAGCTCTGGTATTTATACAGTGGTCCCTCAAATCCCAGAGGTCATCTCCTTGGGTCACATAAACCATCTTCTAGATATTGGAGTTTATGCCAATTTATGGCAGCTGAGACTCTGGCTGAAGGTTTTTAAGGCCATGGAAAATACTGCAGCTAAGATTGGTCTTGTTCTTAATTTCCCTCACGGGTTGTTTCCTCTAATCAAATGGTTCTATGTACCAATGTATCAGCATCAGAGTGAAATCCATTTCTTAGGTGCTGGCTGAAATACTGAAATAATGTGCAAAAACCAGCTGGAAATAGTCTTAAACCAAAACAAGCCCCAACAGAAACTGCAGCCATACATACCTGCACCAAGGTGGAGACACATAGGTGTAGTGCTCTTCTGGATATATCCCCATCTGACACATAGCACATTTGTTTCTGGCTGATTTGGAGCTAGTACTGGCTTGGTTTCTCTTCCTCCCACATTGAACTGCAGCTATTTCTTCTTGTAAGGAATTATTCTGGAGATCTAAATGGTTATTTTCTAGGGTTTGTTCCAAACATCTTTTAAATTACTCCAGGGATACGAATGCCCTGCTGTATCACATTAGACACTGAAGCTAAAAAGCTATATAAGATAATGTTTTTCAAACACCTGAATGACTATGGGGCTCTTGAACCACCTTCACAAGTGATTTAGGCATTGAAGGTTGAGCCATGGGGTGGTAGTGCAGGAAATCTCTCCACACCAGGACTCCATGGAAAGAAATGTCCCTTACCCTGTGCTCTCCCAGATCAAATGTGCATTGATTTACTGCCAACTCTCATCCAGCAAGCAGATCTCATTTGCTACAGGCCATGCACATGACAGTATCTCTTTGGGCCACCACTTTCCACAAGTCTTCCCTGGATAATTATGCACTCTCCAGGTGATCTCCTGCCTGCATATTATCTGATGATTTGCCATCTGAAACTACTGAAAATGGCCTATTAAAATGTTTTTGGGCTTTTGTGTGTGTGTGTGTGTTTAATCTTAAAGAACTGACTGACATAAAGCAAAGGATCAGCTAAGTGGGCTCCAACAGATACTGCCTATAGGCTTGCCTTTGCCTTTAGGTGTCCTTGCAGACTGTGGCGGGGCACACCCAAGTCCCTGCCCCACCGAAGGTTTGAATGGGGTGTGAAACTGTTCTGCTCCCCACCCCACCTCTGGTTTCGGGGGTTTGGAATGTGAAAGGAGTAGGTGTCAAGTACCTTACTCCACCCCCGCAGGCTTGAATGGAGGAGAGCAAATCGTCCCAGCATATATATATGGCAATGGGACACATTATCTTAGGGACTTAGAGACTCGGAGACTTAGAGACTTGGAGACTTGGGGACGTGGAGCAGACTNTCCTTGTGAAAGATTTTTCCCGACGGAATTTCTGAACCTTAACTAATATTTTATATACAGTTGTGGGTGGGGCTTTCCGGAAGTATAAAATAACTGCATATCTTATAATTCCTGCCTCGTGAAATCCCACAACCGAGTCACAGACCACCAGAGGGAGGAACAGTGGACCACTAAGCTGGAAGCCCAGCCAAAGAACACCAGGCCTGTGTGGCACTGAACCTCCACAAAGCCACTGACTCCCTTAGCAAAGTACAAGGCCCACCTCATGGCTTCAGGCCCCAAAACTGCAGGTATGGAGTGAGTGCAGGAAACTGAATACTGTAGTCCCACATCTTCAGCCTCCAGGTGGATCTGCCCCAGGGTTCCCATAGGTCTCTGTGGCCTCCCTGTATTTACACTGGAGTCTTGCATCTAAAGATGACAGTAAACACACTTCTGGACTTGCAAGTGATTTGAACTATGTTCTTTAGGTCCCTTCCAACCCATACCACACTATGATTCTCTCTCAAGGGCCTTCTTTTCCTTTGCATGGATGCAAAGCAAGAATTTCATTTGAAAGCAAGCTGCAGCTTTGATCACAGGATACATCTGATGACATGGCAATGCAAATTTTAGGAAGCCAAAGAAAATATAAGAAATAAATAGTGACAGGTATTATTAATTGGGCTTTTTTTACTAAACATTTAGATTTTACTAACAGCAGCCTGGCTGTTAGTAAACAAACAGCAAACAGTGGCTGTTGAGGTGAGTTATATCCTACCCCATTAAAAAACTGAGTTGTCACAATTCTTACCTAAATTATTATTTTAGTGGGAGCATGATCAATGGTGCAGCCATACCTAAACAGGCTGCAAGTTTTTGCAGAGATGAGTTTCTTGAGAGAAAAAAGCCCAAACCCACCACTATGTACAGAATTAGATGGAGCAGTGCAGATTAAGTTACTAATTACTATTTCAAGTTTCATTAGTGTTTATGTGCTACCTATGCTAGCTGGTTCAGGTCTCAATACTCTGCATTGCCATCACTTTTGTGGTTAGATATACACTGTTGCTGAACTTGCTAAAATCTATTTTCTTATGGAGTAACAAGTACAGATAATAAATACTTATTGGATTAGGGAACAATCCAGCAACCAGTCAGTTACTGGTGTATTACATATGTTGGAACAGATGATGCTTATTACATCTGAGGATGACAGAAAACTGAGAAGGAACTGCAAGTACACTGGCAGACAAAATTAGAATTAAAAATTGTCTTCGCAAATTGTGAAAAAAATTGTATGAAAACCAGAGTGTAATTCAGTGAAGGCAACTAAAGGTACTGCACTTAGAGAAGGCACCTCCTCTCAGAGATGTCCAATTACAGGACAAGGGGCAATGGGTGCAAGCTGGAGCATTTTTGTTCTATGTGAACAAAAGAAAAAAAAAATTAACTGTGAAGGTGACAAAACACTGGAACAGGCTGCCCAGAGAGGTTGTGGAGTCTCCTTCTCTGGAGATATTCGAAGCCCACCTGGATGCGTTCCTGTGTGACCTAGTCTAGGTAATCCTGCCCTGGCAGGGAGTTGGACTAGATGATCTTTCAAGGTCACTTCCAACCCCTAATGTTCTGTGATGTTGTGATCTGCTTTACAAACTAGCCAAACCAAAATTCTTCATGGAGGGGCTGTGTGGGAGAGGTTAATTACAGATCACAATCTTAACACAGATCAACTCTACCACAGTTTGGTTGTCAAGGGAAGTTCCAAATTACACCAGCAGGCACAAACAGAGGTGTATCCTACCAAGAAAGTAAGTGTGTCCTACCTTCTCAGCTGAGGTACTGTGTCCAGTCTGGATGGGCTGCTTCAGGAAAATAATGCTTTAATCAGAAAAACTCCACTGAAGATGCAAACTCAATCAGAGGTCTAGACATTATTGCCCATGGCACTTCTATTCTGCAGAAGACCAAGGGGAAAAGCTGATTCTATTAAGGTTCCTAACAGTCTGCTGAAAAGGGCACATGGAGCTTTGTGATCTGAGTGAACAGGACAAAGTGTGGCAGTGTTAAACTACGAAAAGGGAGATTCAAGTCGACCCTTGAACTAACACAGTGCAGACAGTAATGCACAGCAGTATGTTGCTTGGGCTGTGGTGGTATCTCCATTGCATGAAGTGCTTAGGAAGTGTGCAGGTGTCCATCAGGAATGAGCCTGATGCACTCAAACTGCCTCTCAGGAAACCATGACCCATGTGATCTCTTGAAATCCACTCATCAGCTTTTTGGTTTTTTTCCTGTGGCTCTAAAGTATTTTTTATTTGTAGCTGCTCATGGCAGTGACCTTGAGATTTCTCAGTAAGATGCTTTAGCAGGCACTGACCACCTTGAGAAGACTGTCACTGAGCAGTTCTGGCAGATTTAGTCATCTAATATGCCCATTATGTCTCATCCCAAATCCATGATGAAATCATGTTGGAATTTGCCCCAGAAAAGCTATCCTGATAAAGTTCAGCTCTCTACAGTGGAACCAGACCTATATGAAAGCTCCTGGAATAATTCTGGAAAATCTGATTTTATGGATTTGCATGGTGTGTTCTGAGTAGCTCCAAAATTATTTTGCAAGAATCTACCTGCAATTATCATGAGCCCTCACTGAAGTCCAAGAGGAAATGCAAAGAAAGGCTGGAACTAACTCTTTGTATTACTTTCCTCAAGCAAATGAGCTGTGGGTCTTCTTTAGGGCATGCATATCTTTCACTTGTAGGATAGGCCTCCCACTGAAAGTTTGCTTGGAAGCAATAGTCACAGGGTTGATTTTGTGCACAATGAAGACCTAAGGGAGGATAAAAGGGCTTCATACACCTCACAAACTCAGTGTCTTTTTGATTTTCCCTTGCAAGAATCTTCTCTCCAGGATCAGAATTACCGAGCTGTTTTTATTCCACCCATAGTCACTGTTGCCAAAGCTTCCAATTTTAACACAAAATAGTAGATCCTCTTAAAGCACATGAGATTCCTGGCTTCTGTTAAAAAACCCCAAGCATTTAATGTATGAGGAAGCAGCAAAGAGAAGCAACAACATCTAAAGAGTAAAAAGCAAATCCAATAGTTAGTGTTGGGATACAAACCCTCATGATATTTCGGGCCTTTAATGTTTATCTTTGAAGGCCAGCGGATACCAACTCCAGTGTTGATAATGATCATATACAAAGCTCATGGTTCTGAAACATTCAGTCAGAACTTCCTGTTCTGTTAATTAGAGGTTGGGCTCAACAAGCTCCTGAAAGTGGGAAATCCAGAAGAGGACCTTCAGGTAGAAAGAGACAAGTTACTCTACAGGTGAGACCTGCCTCCCCGCACCCATATTCCCAAGTTACCTCCCTTCTACATCTGCACTTTCATTGGGGGAGGGAATGTGTGCCCATGCTTGGGCTGGGCACATTTGTCCAGTTACTTGTTTACAGAGGAGGGGTCAGCATCTGCTGACAAACTGTCTGCCAAGTCTTTTTCAGAGGTTCTCATGCTCCTCAGGCGGTGGCCAGCATTCTTAAAACCTAACTCTCCATGGTTTGCCCTTAAAACCCATCACTCTTAAGAAATCTTTCACCAGTCTTTCATTGTTTAATCTGGATACTCTGCAGAGAAACTAGTTTCACTACCTAGAACAGATGATGCAAATCCAAGCACCCAAAATGAATGTGCTACTCTGACATGCACCAAAATGACCTGCTCAGTTTTACGACGTGTACTGAACTGATCGAAGGTATGATTTGGTTACACAGGATGAAGATTAAAGGCTGCTCCTTTTAAGAAAATACATATGTAAGAAACAAATATGAAAAGTCTATTGGAAATCTTATTTTAATTTACAGTGTAACTGCCAGTAATTAAAGCACCTTATGATTTAATTAAGTTCAGAGTATTTTGCTCAAAATAACTGTGTAAAACTAAAATCTTGCTATAACTGTAATTTTTACTGACACCTACAAAATATTAAGGTTATGAAATACAAGTCCCTGGTGCTTATACTCTGGTTATTAAAAACAAAGAGTTAAACTTATTTTAAGTCTGACTCAGGAAAAAAAAAATGGCTGACAGATATTGCAAGACTTTTGTAGCTTAACAAAACCAGACTATCATTGCCTTCATTTTCTCTTAAGTCTTGCAATTCAATTGATGTATTTTTGAACACCATAAGGAGAAACAGTCAAGTGGAATAATAAATTAGCTGGGTTTAGTTTACTTTATTGTGTTTTTTATATCCTGAAACTAATTTCCCCTGCTTTGAACCTGCACTTAAACAACAGCTTAACTTTATTTCATTGGCAGATGAGTGTTTCTTACAAAAATAGATATGCAATTGAAGATTTGCATTAAAATTAATAGCACCACCAAGGTTTCCTGTTTTCTTTTATGGGAAGCAAAGAAAACTTAGTTCTGAAATGCTGTAATACATCAACACAAGTCCACCAAAACATCCCTAAACACAATAAAAAGCAGGTCACTAGCTAAATCTTAAAATTTTCATTTAGATTTCTTGGTGCTTTGCAGAACAGTTCAACAAAATTTTCATTCTTAATAAAAAGAGGGGCCAGGAGCAATTATTCTTTTTAAACCTAAGCATCATCTTAATTTAAACACAACTACTTTATTACGTTAACAGGAATGACTACCTGACTACATAAAGTAATTAAAAAAACATCAATCCTACTCCTTGACAAATGATCTCCTTACTTTGAACAGTTAATTTCCAATGTCAGGAAAGAACCTTAACAAAATGATAACAACAGAAAGCTGTCCCAATTTGCAGAGCTACCAAACTGGCCATCCTCTGAAATAAGCCCATAGGACTGAAGCCTTAATGCTTCTTTCTGCTTAGAAAAGTAAATTATACCTAGGAGATTTCATCTGTCTCCATGTCTGTCAAACTGCAAAAAAAAAAAAAAACCAACACCCAAACCCTGCAGACTGGAGCACACAATTCAAAGTGGCAGGTATGGCAATTTAATGAGGATCTACTGGTGGAGCCACAGCAATTGTGTTCACACTTGTTGTGCTCTCTAGTTGTAAGGTAAAACACATTAACTGAATCTCGGTCTGTCGGAATGTAAGGTAGCTTGTTTTCTTTCACAACACAAAAGAGTCTCTTGGGAAGATATAGGTAGGGGTTTAAACTGTTTTCAACCTGAGAACAGCATTAATCCTGTTCCTTTCATACTGGAGTCCCTGGCAGCCAACAGTTTTGTGTATCTAATCTAGATTCACACAGAGAGTGCTGATCAACAGCACAATGTCCACCTGGAGACCAGTGACAAGTGGCGTCCCTCAGGGGTCAGTGCTGTTTAACATCTTTGTCAGTGACATGGACAGAGGAATCAGTGCACCCTCAGCAAGTCTGCAGATGACACCAAGCTGTGTGG
>WBNM01042394.1:19067-49745 GCA_013399055.1 Ramphastos sulfuratus | reverse complement strand
GCCCAGGGAGGTTGTTGCTGCTCCCTCCCTGGAGGTGTTGAAGGCCAGGGTGGAGGAGGGCTTGAGTAACCTGTATTAGTGGGAGGTGTCCCTGCCTATGGCAGGGGGTTGGAACTAGATGATCCTTGAGGTCTCCTTCCAACCTTACCATTCTATGATTCTATGATTCACTTTCTACAAGTCAAATTCAGTGAGCTGAAATGGCCCAGCACAAGCGTTAAGAGAGAGAAAGGCAGTCTGGGTCTGAGCAGAATTGAGGAGCTAACATAGCAGGCAGGAAAGGTCTGCTTACACCCCCATGGAGTCACAGAAAGTGCAAAAGATCATTTCAGATTTTGTTTCCCTGACTTTAAATATGCCTAAATGAAGGCTGCATGTAATTTAAACAGAAAGGAATAGAGATGCCCACACATTTCTGATCAGCTGGTTTAAGATATCCCTACTCAGCATGCTTGACTAATAGGAATCCAAGCACTAGTCTTAATTTTGCAAGAATTTCCTAGCACTCACTTCAGCTTTGTGAATGTTTTCCCAAAAGCAAGTACTACAACTAAAGCACAGCAATGCTGACTGCCATCACACTTACTGTGCTCGGTGGATCATGTGGAAGCAGATGAACTTCACCCTCTGTTAGTTTACTAGCTGTGGTGGGTTTGGAACTTTCCCCTCCCCCACCTGTAATCTACCGGACTAGCTCAGACAGATTGGAAGTAAGATAAAACTTTATTTACAGCAAAGCTAAATTTACAAGCACACATACAAATATTTACAATTATATACAATTTAGAAATAACACAGAAATCTGAACTTCCCTCTGGACAAGCAAAGTCCAGAAGAAACCCACGCCACCCTCTCTCTCTCCCCAGAAAGAAAACGACCAGTAAGGCCACAGAGAAACCCAGCAAGGGATCATTGCCCAATACCTATCTCACCTCTGTGAGTAAAGCCTGCTGGTCCCTTAATTCTCTGCTCAGCCTGATTGATAGTGGGGTGAAGCTGTGTTTATAGCTTAGCCTTTTCCATTTCCTGACTTCCTAAATCTCTAAATTTGTCCATAACATGCTGTAGAAGAATTCCTGATCGAATTAGAACCTGTAAATAAACCTAAACTAGTTTTGTATGTAGTTTGGGGGTGGGTCTTTCAGGAAAATAAAATAATTTTATTTTTGTAATTCTTGACTCAGCCACATTAATTCCCTGCCTCCATGACACTCTTTCATATACACACTCTAATGTATAGTCAGAGGCTACAATAGCAAGCAAAAAAAACCTATGAAACACTATGTTGGTTTCTGTGTAAGATAAAAATTCGGTATCAAGAAACTCAAAGCCATCATAAACCAGTGTGGCTAGCTGCAGGCTGCTGAGATTTGAAATCAGATAGTTTGATGTAAAACATAAAAAGACTTGAAAAGTGAGCAATAAAACTGGAATTTCTAAATCCTAGGAAGCCAGCAAAACCCCACCTGTACAGCACAGACTGACTCCCAAGTCTCCTGTGAGAAGCTGCAAAGTTAAGTCACACTGGGAAAGCACAATGCGGACCAAGATGTTTGCCTGTCAAGTCTTGCCCAATTAAAATTTTTTGTGGCAGGAAGTTCCTCCTCCCTTGAAGTTTACTTCTTTTCCCCCTTACCTACCTTGGTAAAGAAAAGCAGGAATATAAGCAAAATGCATAAAAGAAAGATTGTCAGCACCTAAATGGCTCCATCTTCTCCACATCATTAGAAGTAACTCAAAAAAAAAAAAAGATATTTTGTTTTTAGGGCTGAGGCTCCAGTGCTTATTAGCTTAATTTTCAACACTATTGTTCTTCTCAGATGAATGAAAATCAGACAAGGGTGAAGGCCAGAAAAACACAGCAACGGCAGGGTGCTCAGCCTATCAAGTGAAGTGGCTAAGATCCTTGTGAACAGTTGTGAATGGATATTCAAGGCACCTCCTCCAGCTGACCATCCTGTCTTATCTTTTCTACCTACTATAGATCCTGTTCTTCTGTATTTCAGGTTTGCATGTTTATTTAGTCCTTGCACACATCAGGGACATGCTACAATTATTAAGTGAAAAAGTGTTTTACTGCTTACCAAACTCAGTAATCTGTGTGACTGAACACCTGGTGTAAATCTTTCCAGTGGGAGCACTCCTATTAACTTTCTGAACTGTTGCCTTCTCACTCTTATCATCCTCACCATGAACAGGCAGTTGGCAACATCCAGTTGCCAACACTCCAGTCTCAGGATGAGTACAGGATAAGTAGCTCTCCCTTTAACATAGATCACTTAACTCTTTGTACGACTGCACATCATTTTTCTATTCTAAAACATATTTTAAAGCCTGGTAACTCAATTTACCTTTTGTTGTTGTTAACAAAAGGTGAAACCTTCAGTCCTCTGAGACAGTTCTTAGTTTTCTATATATATTATAATCTGTTTAGATCCATGCTCTTCTATAAATATTGTTCATTAGTTTAAATGCCTTCTAACTTGAGCTTAACTCTGTCTTATTGGTACTAATAACCCTCCTCCATATCTGTGTTTCCTAGGTTAATCAGAAAAATATTCTTAGTATACTCTTGTAGATAAGCTTTGTTTTTTTCAGGTAACCCTCCTGGGTGTATTTCTGTACCAGCTGCTCTTTCCTAGACATGGTTTAATCAGAGCTGGACACAGTAATGTCTCACTATTCACCCAGAAGCTTGACTCTGTGCACACCGCATCAACTTTTTTTTCTTCCCAGAACTGAGTTAAATTGGCCACTTCCATTCATCATTAACTAACAAACCCAGGTGCTTTTCCCATTAATTTGCTGGACAGTTTCAGACTTATACTACAAATACTTATGAATCCATACATGCAGTATCCTGCATTTTATGCTACTGTATGATCTTGTGGGCTCATTTCTATTACTTCAAAGTCTCAAGTCACCAACAGAAATGAGATTATTAACTGAAATTACTACTCAGTTCTGACTAGACTGACCAGGTTCCACCACATTTACAAATTATGACAGTCCTGAAAAAAAAACAAAACCCATGTATCTCCTTGGTATCTAATATATTTACATTGGACAAATGTGGCAGGGTTTGGTTTAGCTTTGGTGGGTTTTCATAGAATGGTAATTAATCTGTAATTAACACTTTAAATGCTCAGAAAGTTGTGGTTCCCCACTTCAGTTAGGAAAATGAAGATTGNATTCCAGTGTGACACTGGTTTCCCAAGGAAACCATTAATGTCACCCATCAGTCACCCTTATTGTTGTGTTTAGATAGAATACCTTTCTCAGACTGTATTCCTGTCTTTCCCGGCCCTGTATCAAGACAGGGAGAGAAGGCAGGCACTCATCAGTAACACCACGCCTTGCAAGCACACACCGCTACGGCGACCACTGTGCCTTCGAAAGCAGCGTTCACAGATGGTATGCGTTACATTTTATGCATCCTGTTTACTTGTGTGTAGACGAGTGGAATTAATGGGGTGGCCTTGGGCTGTCGTCAGACGCCTCCGGAGAACGGGCAGATTTAACAGAGCGAGACCCCCCTCACCCAGCACAGCGGGAAGCGGAAATGCACCGGGCTTCCCCTAGGGCAGCCCTCAAAGACCTCTCTCCCACTCCCGCCCACCTACCGGGACGGTGCGGCTGAGCAGGGGCTGCCACTGCTGCCTCACCCAACCGCCCTGCACCCCCGCAGCTGCGACATCAGCTTTTCCTCAGGCCCTAGGCCGCTTCCGGCAACCGGGGCACGGGCGCCGCCCGCACCCTCTGCCCCAGCAGCGACCCCGGCATCGAACCCCGACACCACCGCCCGCGGGCCCCTGACAGGCACTTCCGGCCGCGAAGCTACTGACCGACCGCCCTCCCATTGGCTCATCCAGCCCAGCACGTGACCGCGGCGCGGCTGCTCGTTGGCCCTTCGGTTAGAGCGTCTCGGGGAGCAGGCCCGAAGAGCGGGCTGAGGGGCGGGGGCAGGTCGCTGTCTCCACAGCGACAGCGCCGGGCGAGGGACGGGCGGGGACAGACAGCCTCCTCCGCTACCCGCCGAGTCGCTGCTGCCGTCGGCGTCACGTGCAGCTGCCGCACCCTCCGGTTGGCCAGCACTCTGTGAGGGAGGACACGACGCGGGGAGTGACCACGTGACGAGGCGTTGCCCGCCCTCCTCCCCGCTCTTTCTTCCTCCTCAGTGCCGTCCCTCTGCCCCTCCGCGCGCCGGCCGGTTGGCTGTTGCCGTGGCGACAGGGGAAGGAGGGGGCGGGGCTTGCGCCCCACCTCAGGCGCGCCGCAGCCCGTGAGCGCGGCCCCGCCGCCGGCAGCGCCGCCCAGGAGCCGCCANAACCAGCAGAGCTTCCAGGACATCCGACCCATGCGCGACCAGATCATCCGCGTCAAGAGGTGACTTGCCCGGCGGCTGCTTCTCCGACGGCCGCGCCCGACGCCCACCTGCGGCCCGGCCCGCCGGGGCCTGCGGGCTGCCCGTCCCCCCTTCCGTCCCCTCCTCCCCCGCGGTGGGCCGCCCCGCAGTGCCCGGATCTCCGGCCCAGGGGCTGCCCACGCCCTGCCCGCTGCCCGCTCAGGTGCTTGCCCTGCGGCTTCCTTCCCTCACCCCCCTCCCTCCTTTCCCGGTAGCGCCCTTGGGCGGCAGGACCCCCCACGCCCCCACCGGAGTCTCTCCCGCAGCCCCGAGCTCCCCGTGGGCGGGTGCCGGCCGCCAGCCGCAAGGAGGTGAAAGTGGGGGCAGAGAGGGCTCCGGCGGTTTTGCCTCTCGCCCTCCCCCTCCGTTTGCGTTTACGACGCGGTAAGTTTGGGGTACTCCTCGGTGAAATATGGCAGGCAGGCTGGCCACAGGCAGGCGGGCAGCAGTGTGTGCCATGGCTATAACCGGGGGTGGGGGCGGAAAGCAGTTCCCCGAATATTGCATCGAGTCAGTTCTCGAGTGTACTTTCTTAGTGGACGTGCTGTGGCCGATTTGCAAGGGAAGTGTCTGGGTATTTTAGTGCAGCACACGTTGTCGAATGCAGCTACAGATCCGCCTTTTCAGATACCTGCATAGGTATTTTCGTGAACTTCCCACTCTTACAAGTGCAGAGCACAAGCCTCATTCTTGGTAAAGGGACGAGGGCTGTTAGCATTAGGCCTTATGTATGCTGGTGTTTCTCTAAATTCCCACGGTCGCGTTGCCAGCTGCTCTTATTACAAGTGAATCCACAGTGGTGAAACACGGGTGCATACTGCCAGTTTGTTTTTATAACCACTACGCTGTTTAGATGTATGTCAATCAGATAGATGTCAGTAGCTGAAATGCAGCCAGTTATAGATGAAATAAGGGTAGATGCACCATTTGAAATCATAGCTTTGAAATCATAGCAACCGTTTCAACCACAGCACGGATGAGAAAATGCCTCTGGCCAAATCATTGCTGACAGAGATCTGTTATTGCCCGTGAAGAAAGGCTGTAATTATGTCGCAGAGCTGGTTGTAGCTTTGGCTTGGGTGTCTGAAAGGGAAAAGCATGTAAATAACTTAGTTGGACCACAGCTGTTGGGTTTGCAATGTAGAGTGGAGCATAAAAGGTAAAAATGGCTAATCTGTATGGTGGGGTATGGTCTGTTCACAGAAACTACCATTCCAGAGCATGGCCTGGGGAAGATGTATTTTGAAATTGGGGAGGAGGGTGAGTAGGGGAAAGGGGAGGGAGGAGACAAAGTGCTGATATTTTTAGAGACTTGGAACTTTCTCATAGTAGATGTTTCTTAATGTGTGCCCTAACTTTTTCACTGGAGAATTCTAAAGGACAATGTAATTAAGTTATTTTGAATTTATTATGGCAAATGCATTTTCCATAGCATCGTTCACACATACCTCACAGACGAACATTTTATCTTTAAGGTAGGCTTTATTCATTAATAAATGCTTTTGGTTTTCCTCTATTTAATCAGTGATATAAATTAATTTAGCCTCTGAATGCCTAACTGTGACACTTGCAACATGCATTGTACCTTGCAGTGGAGCATTTGTGTTCAAACACTGGCTTGAAAGCTGTAGATTGGTGAAGTGGAATTGAAAGGACTTGTACTTCCATAGTTAACATTGACTCAACACTGCTTGAGAGTGGGTCTAAATGCTGCTCCTTCTGCCATCTCTCCTACTGCAAGACTTCAACTTTTACTTTTTTTTTTATTTGGGTACATTGTCAAAGACCAATGTTCAAATACTAAATTTCACTTTTGCAAAGTGATATAAAAGCAACTGAAATTCTGAAAATTTTAGCGAGTCCTGAAAATTTTAATTTAGTTGTAGCTGAAAGAAGTACGCCATTGATTTGCAATACTAAGAAGATGTAGTTTCAGTGAGTGTACTGGATCTTTCTTTTTGAAATTATTTCATCTTTTATTTGTTAATTTTGTTGTTAACATGCTTTGGAACTTGACTTTAAGTCTTACAGTGCCTGCAAACTGAAGTGCTGTTGGTTTACGTTTGCATCCTTTCTACCAGTGGAAGGATGTGTATTTACACGTATGATATTTATCTGTACAAGGACTTCTAAATTATAATTTACAGTTTCACAAGCACATTTAATCCGTGTTGAAAGATATAAACATAGTCATGTTTACTTAAGGATTTTGGATGGGATGTACCTTAAAATTAGAACTATATGCTTAAATTGATACAAAACCACAATCTAAAAATCTCTTAACTTTCATTGTACCTGAAAAACAATTGGCCGAGTCTCTAACTGATAGGTATCTCTACATTTTTTTCTGTTGTCCTTGTTATTTTACTTTTTTGATGAAGGAATCCCAATGTTGTTACCTAATTAGATAGTAATTTTAATTACACTCCCAAGAAGCAGAAAAGCCAAATGAAATTATTTCTTCAGGGTAAGAGATATGCACTTGAGTCTTCTGCTTTTCTGGTATAACCACCACATACCAGGCCAAACTAAGCTAAAGGAGTCCTTCACTCCTGATGAAGCTGAGTTACTTTATAGGAATGAATGACATGTTCATGAATGAGAGAAAACTTAACTGTGAAGCTTAGTGGTTAGAAGAATTTGAAATCACTCTTGCCAGTGTAGTTTGGTCTCATTAAATGGCTATTTGATGTTAAAAAAATGCATAATCAGACTCAGAAACAAGACTGAAATCCAGGTCTCCTAGTTTGTAGGGAAGTCTCCTAATGTCAAAACTTTATAATTAAGCTTCCTTGTGTAGTGTAAGAGCCTTACATCCCTTTCAGCCATGGTGCATAGCTTCATCAAGAGTGGGGGTTGCCTCCAAAGCTTTTAAACAGGTAATTAAACGTCTTCTAGGAAATGGTTTAAATATAAGCCACGCTCTTCTTTCCAAAGTGAATAAAACATTTTTGACTAGATCTTTGTAAGAATCGGTCAAGGTGCTTTATCTTCAGTAAGGAAACCTTGTCAGTTCTGAGTGGATGGGGTGCACACCTAGTGGCTCTTCACAGGATGAGAAGTGAAAGGTTTCAGAAGTGCTCTCTGTACTCTGGGACAGCTTCCCACTGTCCAGAATGCCGCCAGCTTCGGATGAGGGATCACAGTAGTACAAAATCACAGCTGCTCTTCCTTCAGAGCTGTGTCTTGCAATAGTTTCTACCCAAGAAACAGGTTGACTACAGTTTGTTGTACAAAGCAATGGCTTCTGTGATTGGCTGTTCTTGCAGTGCCTCAACTAGCCCTGCTTATTTGGAACTTGTGCTTTAGTGTCAGCATGTAGGGAGTAGGAAACTGGTGAAAGGGGATGTGCCCTATGTGAGTGAAGCTAGGGGTGCCTTGTTTTGCTAGATGAGGAGTATGGTAAGAAGGTGGGGCAGAGGGCTTGCGTGCTAATGTAGGATGGTGGGTTGTGCAGAAGGCAGCTAAAGGTGTTAGGTGGTCTCTGGTATTAGGAACTTGAGAATGCTTCCATGCTTATTTAAAGCTGTTACCACTGGTCATGATAGCCAAGTAAACAATTTGGGAGCTTCTCTTCACAATTTACTTCTCATCTGAAGTGCATTGTTCTAACTCCATGATCTTAAGATTTCAAACCCCCCATACCAGTTTCTGGAACCCACTTTTGCCCAATATATCCATTAAGGCTTGTTTCTTTTCTGATTCTTGAGAATGCTGAGGATCTGGATTTTTGGGAAGATGGAGTGTACATGAACATAATATTTTTTTATGTGATAGTTTTAAAGAGTACTTCTTTCTGTACACAAGTAGGATAAAGGCAATCAGCAGCTGCTTTACTGCCTCCTGATAAGACGGTACACAAAATACATTACCTGTGCATCTGGGACCTTCTTTCCCTCCAAATGGATTTGCAAGCTTGACAGCAAGCAACACTCTGTAGTTTATGCTGCAGACAGCTCATTCTGAAACTCCAGTCGAGTTCTCTTTCTAGAGAAACCTTTTGTTCATGAGAGCAAGGCTAAACTGGGTGAGTGGGCCCGTGCCAGAAAAGGTCTGCAGTGAAGGAAGAACAGAAGCTGTCAATGAAACAGACTGAAGGTGGTGCACCCCAGTTAGATCTCAAGCTTTAGAAATAAGTAGTGAGTATGCAGATTAAGCATTGTTAACTTTTTTTTTAATGGAAAAAGGAGGTAACTTCTAGCCCTTTTGTGTTGAGCAGTTGTGTGATTAAAAAGCTCTCTGAAGGGAAACTGGTGATAGTTAACCATGTACTGAATTTTAATTTTGGATTGTTTTTTTTGCTAGTGTTTTCCTTCCATGAAGGTATGTTTAAACCTCGTCGAGTATATATTCTAGGTGCTTATGTAGCCTTCAATAATGTGACTTGTCTATCTCCTACAGGCTTTATATATATATATATTTTAGTAGAATCCCATGAAATAGAGAAGTATTATTATTTCTATTCAAGCAGAAAACTAAAACACAGAAGTAAAACAGAATGCTAAGTTAAGATGGAGTTCTTCTCTTGCCATAATTTCTCTGGATGTCTGACCAGTGGTTTAAAGACAGGACTGTGGTGTTCATGTTTTGGAGATTCTGACAGATTCTACTTAAAATAGTATTTTTGAGAAATACTGTATTTCAAGTAGAGAAAGAAAAAATAATGTACAGCTTTTTCTCTAGAAAACAAAACCTAGGCAGTTTATAAATTTAGGCTGGCTGAAAACTCAGGTTAAAGGATATTGGTATATTGGTTTGAAATATCACAAAAATATCTCTGAGTTAAGAATGTTCTTTGTTTATCATCAAGATGAAAGTCTGCCTCCCAGTCTGGGAGTTCTGCGTGGTAATTTAAAACATACAAGAGATGTAATTATTAAAATTTATTAATTGTGAAATCAGTATCTTGAGTCAATGATAATTGATGTATTTAGTGACTTAATGGTGATTAAATCTGAAAAACTATACTTGAAATTACAAATTGCTCAAGCATCTAGGTTGAAAATGTTGGTTTTCAAGTACTATGAAAACTAAACATGATTTTTATTCAAAGACCACAATTCTTTTTTAAGCAAGGTTTAATTTACCAGTTTTCTGAAAGTCTATGTGTTTCTTATGTTTATTTTAAGAACCTCTTGGAGAATTCTTTGTAAACATTGCTACAGCACATTCAGCTCCAAACATGGAGCCTGGAAGGCTCCAGCCTTCCAGGAGCAAATGCTGAAGTGGTTAGTAGAAGTGAAACTTGGACAGTCCTATTCCTTCTGAAATATTGTATGCAAAAGCTTGACAAGTGTCTAAGGACTTACTTAGGTGCTAGATGTGTAGAGATGGTAGAAATAAGAACTAAAATGCTGAAGTAATTTTTAGCAAGAATTCTCTCCTGTGCAATAAACTCCATGTAGTGAATTGATTAAAACAGTTATTTTCAGGTGGAAAAAAAAAGCAGGGCAAGCAATAAACATGACCCCCATTCTCGGTAGGATACCTGGCCAAGCTTTCAGCCAAGCTTCCAGCTGCTCTTGTACTCCCATCAGATGATATTTAGCACTTCATTGTAAGAACAGATTAATACATTTTAAAGCCTGTCAAACACAAACATTTCTGAGAAAATATAGGAACCTGATCAGAAGATAAATACTGGCTGCTCTCTTTTTTGTTTTTCCTTCTTTCTTTTTGAGGGACACCTGTGGATGGATGAGAACCTTCTTGGTTTACAAGAAGAAAATGCAAATCCATAGACTTATAAAGAAGTGGCAAACACAAATATTCAGTCATGTCAAACCAACCCTGTATATGACATCAGAACCTTCAGCTGTATGGCCATTTTTCCTATCTTTTTGCAGAACTGACAAGTAGGCTGATCCCTTAGTGTCTGTAACAGGAAGAGTAGATCTATGCCATGTACAGGACATTGATGTAAAGTTTATTTAGTTTTAAACCCAGATTTTAATCTTCTCTTTGTGCTCTTTTTAAAATAACTTTAACACTTTTTTTTTCCTGGGTTTATAGAGTTTAGATTGATTTTTTTTTTTCTTTTTTTTCTGTAAGTCTACCTTTGTTTTAATTCAGAATGAATGAACTAATTCTCTCAGACAAAATCGTAGGTTTCTTGACTTGACTGGGGAATTTGTACATTAACAGTCCTCTGAAAAAATGCCCCTGACAGTGTGCAGTTTTAAGTTACAGAGGATCATTTTAAAATTCCTTGGTTTATACTCTGATATTTCAAGGTGCTCATGCATCTGTGGAACATAGTACCTTTTTATGCTTTCATGTAATAGCCTCTGATTTAAATTCTGTACTTGCAGAGATCTCCGGACTTCTTGGTGCTGTGTCCCGCCATTGCCCCTTGCTTGTTAATCTGAAATAGTTGAGTTACTTTGCTTGGAAACCATGAAAATTTGAGACAATGCTTATAACCAGAGTCTTCTAACGTGTTTGTTTGGGTTTTGGGGTTTTTTTGGCTGCTCCCCTTGCCCTGCCATCTGTCCCCTCAGCTAATCGTATAGATATTCCTGTTCAAGACTGATTTATTTTTCTTTGTAAGGTAAAGTGACATGATAGTTTTTGTATGTGGGCACTGAAAATAAATCTTTTTATCCCCTCCTGCTTTTTAGGTGTTCTTTGGACTTTTATTGAAAAAGCCAGGTAGGCAAGCTCCTTTTGTATGCATGTTTAGTTTAGATTGTTCTAGTTTAGAGTATAACATACCTTTTTTTATGATGCTTGTATCACTTAGCATCATCTTCTGTTTTCAGGTCTCTTAATTGCTGCTGTAGTTCATGTTGTTGTAGAGATGTGTGAATAAATATGGATAGCTACAACTGTCAAATAGTAGAACAGTATGTGGCAAGACTTCTTAAATTTGTTTTCAGTTGTGCAGTGCTGCTTGATTGTGCCTGTGTTGTGAAATGCTATTAAATGTGTTAAAGACCAAATATAACAGTGGCTTTAATGGCTTTCATAGTTTAGTACAATAATATAGCATTAATGCTTGGGGTTGAATGTTTTCTATCTTGCTCTTCATTAAGCTGTTTTGACATAGAATTTTGCAATGAATATTTGGAAAATGTTGTATAAAAAAAAATCATTGCTCATTAGAATTTGTGCTTTGCCAAGAGGACAATAATTCTTTAAACACTGTTTTTTATAGCCAACACAGTTGGCAGTGACTTTCATTCAAAATGATTTTCTACTCTTCAGTTGAATAGTATGTGGATAGAAGCAAATTTTGTTGTTTGGTCATACATAAAACATTCTGGATAACAGTATGTTTAGTTAAAATTCTTACCTTAGCAGGCATGCTTTTTGGACTGAGATGTTAAAACCAGATATTCTTTGGTGATCGAAAGTTTTTTAGATGAAGATTTGATATGTCTGAGTGGATGGCTTTACCAGTAATCATTAAATATATTCCTTTTCTAGCTTTCCTCCTATTTCAGTGTCAGATTTTGATTTTTTTTTTTTTCTGTTTGTTTGTTTTGCACCTAAGAACAAACCTGGACTTACAGGTTATTTAATTTCTGAAATACTGCAAGTGTTGCTCAAACTTTTTTTTTTTTTCCCCCTCCGTCCTTGTAAATTGTGTAGGTGGTATGTGATGATAACATTTTGAGAGAGAACAGGGTAGCAATTGGGACTGCAGTGCTAAATTATCCTAGCACGTAGTGACTTGTACAAAGATTTACCTTGCTGTTAAGGTAACTGGAACTGTAGCTATCTGCTTCTTGTTCCCATATTCATTAGTTTCCTCTTGGTTTCATCTTGTTTGTTTGTTTCTTTCTTTTTTTCCCCTATAGGTTGCCAATACAGCACTGGTATTTGTTTTTTGCTGCACTAAGGCTAACAGTATAGTCTAGGTAGAGTTTACAATGATGAGTGCAACTCAAACACTTTTGTCAATGGGTTGCATTTTAGCAGCTGTGTTGCCTTAAATCCTAGTCTAGACAAGAGAATTAAAGGTGTGATAGGAGCACGTGCATTATCCTTTCTCAACATTAATGTCATGAGGCTAGCTCAAATAGTTGGTGCTGTACTCTTTAAAAATGCAATGGTGGCAGTATTTTAATTCTTGTCTTCATCAGTTCTGGACTAGGTGAAAGGCCAGGTGAAGGACAAAAGGAGACATTAGCATTTTTAGAGCCAATTAGCTTGTTTTGAAGCGTTGCTTGTTTCCTCTGGATAGAGCTTCAGTGACTTTCAAACAAAATATTACTATTATCTTCTGCAAAATGTCAGGGTTATTCATAGATTGATAAAATGGTTTGGGTTGGAAGGGACCTTAAAGATCATCTAGCTCCATCCCCCCACTGCTATGGGCAGGGGCACCCTCCATGAGACTAGGTTGCTCAAGGCCTCATACAACCTGGCCTTGAGCACCTGGGAGGAGGCATCTATGACCTCCCTGGGCAACTTGTTCTACTGTCTCACCACCCTTACTGTAAATAATTTTTCTAACATAGTCTAAATCTACCCTTCTCAAGCCTAAATCCATTCTCCCATGTCCTATCACAAAAAGCCCTTGTAAAAAGTCCTTTCCCACCTTTCATCTAAGTCCCATTCAGGTACTGGAAGGCTGCTATGATGAGGCAGACATCAAAGCAGTTGAAAATAATATGATGTAATAACTTGGGGCAGTGGTCTAGGGTGAAATAAAATAGAAATCTTACTTTATAGAGTAGTTTTCTGAGTTACTGTTCTGGTTAGCAGGTAGCCACTTTAACTAAACAGTTAATAGTGTTGATATTCCCATGTGAGCATCAATTCAACTACGATTCAATTTGAACTGGAAATTAATTGAATAAGGGTGCTGAACTTAAAGTGCTCCAAATGTTGTGAAGAGCTTTCATCCTGGATTTCTGATTAACTGCAAGAAAAGATGCTTTCAAGAAATAGCCATGTAGATCACTTCTGTGCTATATGTGCACTTGTTGCGACAAGCATGTTTTGGTAGGAGGATATTTGTACTTTGCCCTCATACTCCTAATGTATCTTACAGTATACAAGATAAGCCAGGACTGATCAGTCTGCTTTTATCAGATTAAGTCTGGTTGCAGTTTCTCAGATTGCTTTAACATCTTTCTAACTGCTGTGCAAAATCTTACTTAATGTTTTAGAAAGATGCAATCATTTTGAATGCTTTTTTTGTTTTGGAAAGCCATGCACTTCATAAGACCTATCTAGAAATGCATATATCCTTTCCTCAAGAATTGCTTCTCTTTTGAAATTTACTTACCATTTTTTGAGTTTTGTTTTTAAAATTTAGAAACTCCTTGGTTTTGTTATAAAATAATGAATATGAAATTTTCTGGCTTTGCATCATTTTCTGCAGAAGTTATCACAGAATCGGAATCACAGAAACAATCCAGGTTGGAAAAGACCCTCAGGATCACCAAGTCCAACCTATAACCCTACTCCAGAAGATTCACCTTAAACCAATGAGTGTGTGGGGGAGATTTGGGGGGGATTTTTTTTGGTTTTTTGTGGGTTGGTTTGTTTTTGTCACCCACCTCTTATTCAGTTGCACTTGTCCAAGATGTGGGATTCTGGGTGTGTATTTTTTAAACTACGTGACAGAAATCATTATTTCTATACTCCTATTTGTACACTGTCTTTAAGAAGATATGTTTTCAATCTGTGGATTATTTTTCCACTGCCAGAACAACTTGGCTCTGTTAAAGGGTTTTCCTAGTAGTAGTCTGTCTTCATGTTTAAAATTTGCCCCTCTTCTGTTGTTGTTCTTCTCAAAAAAGCAGTGAAATGGTGGTGTTTTGTAGCGGAAGTGGTTTGGGTTTTTTTTTAACTTTAAGAATTAATACTCTTTTTTAAAAATAATTCAGAGGGCAGATGACAATCATCTTGAACTTCTGGAGCATTTTATCAGATTCCTTTCATACTTCCCCACATCTCCCTACCCCTGCCAAAAAAAAAAATCTGATTCGAGTGCTTTTCAATCTCCAATCGAATCTAAGCTCTCTGTCTCACTGCTTTAAAGAAGGCATCTGCTCGACTAGTCTCGGAAGCAGTTAGATTCTTGATAGCTGACATGCAGGTTACTCCCTACAATGCCTGGAAGAGAGAAGAGTGAGTCATGTTCTGCAGGGTTAATGCTGCAGTCCACAGTTGAATTCCTGCAGCAATTTGGAATTAATTCTAACCTTGCCGTTGTCCGTTTGGGTGTGGTGTTAGCTTTGGGAAGGGGAGTAGGGGGGGAATCAGTGTAGTACCACTGAAGTCTATTTGATCTGCTTGGATTCTTCAACAGATAACCACCTCAGTATACACTGCAGGTTTTGGAGTTAGAAGAGGTTAGTTTCAGTTTTATGCTGACTGTGTAGGATGATGTTCAAAGCAGGGAATCCTGGCACTGATCATATGAAAATGCAATGCAATGAAGGAGATGCTATTTCTTTTTTATTTTTCCCTATGTCAGCCTTCTTTTCTTGCAAAATAGCTTAGTGTTTCTTTTCTGTGTCAATTCTTTAGGAATCTGCATTGCTCCAAAGTGTGTAACCTTGTTGCAGCAAACCAGTTGAACTATTTCATTTTGTGTGTAGAATCTCTCCTCTTGAGGCAGGCCATCCCCATGATGAGAACACATTCTGAAAGAATGAGAGAAAAATGAAAACCTCTATGTCATCATCAAGCAACAGCTGACCTTTTATGAAATACTGTGGTCACTTGGATTAAGGGAGTCTTCTGGTGATCATTCACTGTATGGGATATTGATTTTGTATTTTTGTAGTGCCTTCTTAATCTACAGTGAATAAGCAGCCCTGAGAAGTCCTTGGGTTTCAGTCTCTAGTGCCTTTGTTCAGCTGTAGTGCTTAATCTTTCCTCTTGTTTTCTCAGGATTGGTGAATTTGCCTTCATGTATTTGCATGTGGCTTCCTAGTGGCACATCTTCAATAGGAAGATTGAAGAGTATTTTCCCAACCCTACTTGTAGCTTAGTGGTCACAGTGGTCTTCTAGGAAAAGCAGATGTGAAACTCGTCTGACCGAAGAACCTGTGTGGTGCTGTATGGTGATCACCTTCCCAATCAGTGCTCCAACTGCTGTACTGTGATGTTAAATACAAGAAATAATGTTGCCACTACTTGCTTTTATTCCCATGGCTTTCTGTGGAAGTGGTATCTGTTGTGGCTTTTATTACTACATTCACAGGGGAATGTTTAGTGAATTAAGCCTCTTGAGGGACTTGTCTGTTTGCTTGCCTTGTCTGTAAATCCCGAGAGAACCTAGGGGGTGACCCTGTTGTCGTTCCAATATATGGCTCAGCTGGGCTTGTACAACTCTGGGCCTTCAGATCGCTACTTTGTTTGGATAAAAACTTTAGATGTATATGGCCTGTCATAAAATTAAGTAGGTAGGCAGAAATTTTGAAAAGCAATCTCTTGGACATCAGACCCTAAATTCTTCTGGAGTCTTAATGTCTTAATATCTTGACTTACCTCAATTTTATATTCAGACACAGAAATATTTGCCATTGGAATGTTTTCTTATCTTTACCTCCTGCTTTTTCACTTCAGTTTCATTCCTTATGTTTTGAACTCTGAATTTCTGAATGCCTTTGTATGAATGTTAGAACAAAATGATGAGACTTGATGATATCCAGAGCATGGACTTGACAGTTATGCTTCAGGTGTCTTCCTTATCTAGAAAAGAGTTTTACATACAGGTTCTATTATACTGCTGATTATAGTATTATATTTGGAGTGAGATCTGCTTGGGTGGCTATCCTTATCCAGATAGTTGTTTGAGGGATGATTGGCTCTTTTCCTAGGAAGAAACTGGAGAAGCAGATGATGTCAAGATAGCCTGCTGAGAGTCCAGTTTTGATGTTAAATATCAAACATGAAGAAGCTTGACTGATTTAGTCTTGTGTTTCTCCTAGTTTGAACATCTGCAGCCTCATTTAAGGTTAGAAGCTACAGATGCTTAGCAGTCTATCTTCATATCATCTGCTTCTCTAGTAGTTGCAGGTTGGCCATGAGAGAGAGAATCTATAGCTTTCTGCTCCTTGATCCTCAGTGATGTTCCAGCAAGTTTAGGCATGATGACACATTCTGTAATGTCAGTCAGTTCAAATACTTCCACATTTGATTCAAATTGTGGAGAAGCTAGGCTGTTCTGTTGATGACCACATCAACAGAATGGCTGTGTTTTGATGGGTTAGGCTTGAAGAATCTTCTGCTGCTTTTAAAGATAGTTTTGCAAATCAGATTATAATTTTCCCTGGACTATGTGAATGGATATCTAATGCTCTTGTCTCTGGTCTGGCACTTTTGTTACACTGTTGTTACACAATCACAGATAGCAAACTTCCGTTACTTACAAAATTATCACCATCTTGTTATGTAGCTGCTGCAGATTTCTGATGAATCTGTTTACCATCTAGAAGTTTTTAGTAACCCTTTTGCTTCTAGTGCTGTCTGTGTAACCAGATTTCACAGCAGCTACCCATCAAATAAGTCTGTCAGCTGCTGTTGGCAAGGAATGCTGTTCCTGTTACTGCTCTGAGTACCAGTTTTTACTGAAAGGTCTGGCATTACTGTGAAGATAGTCCTGTTGCCACCAGGCCTTGTGCCTCAGATTCCCCACTGACTTCATAGTTAAGAAGATTGCTGGACTTGCCCTGCAACTGTATGAAGGCAGTTTTGAGGAACCATAATGAGGGAATGCAGTCCATAGGCAGCCTCCTGATGGACCAGAATTGCTGTTCTTTTCATCTTTTTGATTTACACTGTTGTTTACATTTGTAATTGCCAAGAGTTCAACTGCTAGGTGGCTATAATGGTTTATAGACAGGAGACATAATGTAAATGTTTAACTAAAAGCAGGGAACTCTCTCAAGGGAAGGAAGTGACTGACACTTGCAGACAGTATGAACCCTCAATCATACTACTGAACTATAGCAGACATTCAAAATACCATTATCTGGCTAAAAGTTGTCTCACAAGGACCTGAAGATAAGCATCATGGTTGTCTGATCTGATGATGGAAAGGTGGTTTGTCCTGTTTTGTTCCTCTTGCTACTTTCATAATTCCTTGGTTGAACAAATGCACAGTTCAGTTTTTACTTAACATTTTACAATATAACTGTGGTCTGAAAAGGAAAATATATGCAAAGCTAGGGTCAGGGTACTTCAACTTAAAAGGTACAGATTGCTCTGGAACATAAGGAAGATAAGGAAGGAGAGGATTTACCTACCATTACAGGGTTTATTGATACATCCCTAGGCTTGATATGGACAGGCTGAGGGGAGAAAAAAATGTGCTTACAAAGTTTTCTTTCACCTCTGAGAAGAATTGCTAACTTAGAGCCTCAACATAGGAAAGACAAGAGGATTTTGCAGAAGAAAAGTATTCTTTACATGGATTCTCAAGAACTTAGTAATTCATTTTGCACTTGCAGCCCAGAAGCCCTCAAAAGAAATGTGAAGGAAGAGGGAGATGATTCTGCCCCTCTGCTCCTGTGAGACTGCACCTGGAGTACTCTGTCCAGTTCCCATGCCCTCAGCTTAAGGACATCAAACTGCTGGAGCTGGTTCAGAGGAGGGCCATGAAAATGATCACAGGGCTGGAGCAGCTTGCCCAAAGGATGAGAGAATTGTGGCTGTTCAGCCTGGAGAAGAGAAGGCTCCGTGGAGAACTGATAGCAGCCTTCCAGTACCTGAAAGACAAGAAAGACAGGAAGGGATTTTGTAGTAATAGGACAAGAGGGAATGGATTAAAACTTGAGGAGGGCAGTTTTAGAATGGATACTAGAAAGAAATTCTTTACAGCAAGGGCGGTGAGACAGTGGAACAGGTTGTCTGCAGAGGTTGTGGATGCCTGGAGGTGTTCAAGGCCAGGTTGGATAAGGCCTTGAGCAGCCTGGACTAGTGGAGGGTGTCCCTGCCCATGGTAAAGGGGGTTTGGAACTAGATGATCTTCAAGGTCCCTTCTAACCCAAACCATTCTATGAACATGATTTGCTTTTTATTGCAGGATACTGCTTTTTTTCCTTGTTCTAACCTTTGTAAACTGTACTTGGCTAAAATGCCATCCTTTTTAAACTGAGATGAACATACTCAATGAAGAAAGCAAATCACCTAAAAGTGTGAAATCACTGGACTTAGCATATGTTGACTTTTCCTCCAGATGGTGGTTTTTTCAGAAGTAGTGACTGCCATCATGGTAGCTTCATCTGCCAGAGAGGGACAATGAAAAGCTCAGTCTTAGATGAAAGATGAGAAGACACACCTTGAAAGTCCCTTACTACTCTAAAATTAAGCAATTGTATTGCCTTACTAGCTAGGATAATTGGGCTGGTAATTGAAGTCTACATTCTTCTCCCAGAGATGATCAAAATGCCTTCCTTTTGAAAGACTTTCTGTCTGTCAGCAAGAAATGTGGTTAGATTAAAAGTACTGAGAACAGTCTGGGCTTCACACCCCCTCACACACCTTCATATTAATTGAAATGGCCTTTTTGCCTAGGACAACTTAATGTGGAAAAAATAATTAGTGGACTGTTTTCAGGAAATTCTAGTTACCAATTAGTGATTCAATTAAGATGATGTAATGGGCACTAGGGTGTTTGGTACCTTTAAATATAGACTCTTTTGTAAAAGAAATAGATTTTCTCAAATATTTTCTTAACATCCATACTGTTGCCTTTGAGAGTGTACAAACTATCATCCTCTCTGTACCTAGAATGCTGTGACAGACATTTAAATATTGGGGTAGTATTTTTTTTTTCTCAGAATAAAACAAAGTATGCTATAGTTCAGCAACTTCTACAAACTGTTACCACCTAAATGCTGCCACTTTGTTTACTCAGAGACAGATAAAATGTGTATATACACAAATACCTGCATATCTGTGCAGAGTGTTCTTTCAGTCTTCAACCTGGTCAGGAGCCCAGGACAAAAAACAGTATGTGGATTTCACTAGATGCTGCAGTCACTGTTTGAAATAGTTTAAAACAGGCTTTATCCACATAAAAATGTGGTCACTAAGTTACTCTGAACAAGGTTAGTTAAACAAATGTAAAGCCACATTGTTTATTTTCTACCTATCTCAAGAATATTCAAGTTAGTGTTTATGTGGGAGTTTGCAATGTATGAAAGATTTAGGTTGGCCTGATTTGGGTTTTATCCTCCCTCTTGTGTTGTGAAGCTTTTCATTTCCTTTCTCTCTTTCCCTCTTCAGCGTGCATGCACACATTGGTTTTTCTGCCAGCTAGCAAAGCTCATCCTTTACATCAGTTCAGCTGAGTAACCATCATTTTGGGTGACACAGGCCATCAGCCAACATACAGCCACCAGCAAAATGCCAGTATGGAGGTGCTGCAGTGCCTTAGGGATGCTGACAACTGGGAGCCTTAGGCTCTGACCCTGGTGTACCCTCTCCACTGCTGACATAGCTTTAGCACCAACCAAAGCAGCCAGGTGCCCAAAGGCCCTGAGATGCAGTGATGGGGTGACAGAATCCTGGAAGCTAACCCTGCTGTTGCAAGGTATGGCCTAATAGCTAACAGGGTTAATGTGTACAAGATGAAATGGTCTTCAAAGTGATTGAGTGCCACAAAGTGTCTTGTTAGATGATAAAATGGCTGTCAAGTTAGTAAAACTATTCTGGGAAAAGGTAGCTTTTTTAACCTAGATTAGACCCAAAGAAATTAATGTTTATGTGGTAGTTAAAAATGTAAGTGGCTCAACATCTGAGGATTATGTCTGTGCTTGTCATTTTAGCTGTCTTCATTTTAATAGTTACTCAAATGTTAGATTTGAGAGAGATGTACACACAGGTAAGAAAGAATAAAACTGTTTATATTTTACTGGCTTATGTACTAGGTAGCCTATATGTGATGTAATTTCATAAACATATTCTTACTAGGATAGTCCTGAATACTAGAAGGGTAAACTTTAGTTTCAGGTCTTCCATGCTGATTTAGAATGAAGTTGTCAGTTTAATTAGTACCTGTCTTGTTGTAGGAAGAATGGGATAAGCTCATAAGAAAATTATTTCTGAAGCTTGTGCTCAAAATAGAGAATTTATTAGTAAACCATACTGTATACTCATTTCACAGAGAGGCAGTATGCTGGGAGGCAATATTTCATACTTAAAGCTCAGCCAAAACTTGCTTTAAAAAGGCTTAAACCAACAAAATGTACAAGCAACCCCCTCCACTATGACTTTGGAAGCTCTTATTTTTTATATATTCATCTTCAGACATGAAAACAGTTTCACTTAATTAGCCGATGTGCTGTTTTTTAATCCAATTTGTAGCATTACAAAGTTGAGTTGTTAAAGATGGAGGTCACTTCTGAAAACTGGAGAGGAAAACCTATTCATTCAGACAGTTCCAATTATTTAAGCCAAGCTTATGGTAATTAGATAATTTATTGTATAAGATAGGAACTAACAGCTTTGAAGTCATGACAGAAAGCTTTTCTTTCTCAAGTCATGTTCTGGTAGAAACTCAACAGAAGTGTAGAGGCTTTCAGAGCGTCTGCTAATGAAGCTAGTCAAGGCCTTTAGATTCCTGTCTGTTTTTAATTTGTTGATGACAAATGTTATTAAAAGAAGGCTTGACCATAGTCAAAATAATATAAAGTCATAATACTACTTCTGAAGTGAAAGAGAAAATGATGGAACTTGTACTACTTTCTCAAATTCGTTCACTTAGACCAGTGTGGCCACTTGCTTAGAGTTTCAGTAAAATAATCTCTCTTAAGAAAAATACCCTGAGATGTAGCCTGATCATACCATTGTGAGGAAAATCTGTCTCAATAGAGCACTTTTTTTTTTTTTCAGGGTTTTCTTACATGCATTGTAGGATATTTTTATTAGCTTGAAGGACATTAGGCTGTATTCTTCTTCGGTTACTAGGGCAACAAAGAAGTGTCTGTCATGTACGAGAAACACAAATTCTCTTCAGACTGTGCCATATCATAGAAACTCTGGTATCTGTCTGACTTAGCTTCTACATAGAGATTGATGGGAGAGCAGAAATTTATGCCAGATTGTTTGCCTCTTAATCCATTCTTTTTATTTTACTTTTTCTTAAGGTTTAGTGACCTGAAGCAAGGTTCACTGGAAAAGGTCAAATACTTTTAAAAGTAAATAAAAGCCACTATGGAAATGTAGTTTGCATCTATTAAGTAATGCTCAGTTCTACAGACCAGATGGTGGCAATCAAATTGTCAGAGGTGAATTTTGTGATCCAGGATTGCATGTTTTCAAAGGCTAGATCTGGGTAGTGCTGAAAGTCAGCAGCTCTGACTTCTTGGAGCAAGGAGATGCTTATCTCAGGGTGGCATTCTGTGTGGTTCTGACTGGACAACACAGTAATTTCTGAGCTCTAATCCTGTGGAAGCAGATGATGCTACTTAAGAAGGTTTTGAATTAATTGTTAGGCTTGTTGAAGACTGTAAAAGTCTATTTTCAATTAGCTAGGGAAAATCCTATTAGAATAGTTCAAATAAGTGTTGTGGTAGGATTTTTATCCACAGTTATGAATTGGTTAAAGGAATATAATTGTGTACTGTACAATGGTGAGGAGAAGAGTTGTAGGCAGAAGGAAAAACTAGAGCTTTAGATATCAACATTGACAGAATCATAGAATCAGTCAGAGTCGGAAGGGACCACAGGGATCATCTAGTTCCAACCCCCCTGCCATGGGCAGGGATGCCCTACCGTAGATCAGGCTGGCCAGAGCCTCATCCAGCCTGGCCTTAAACACCTCCAGGGATGGGGCTTCAACCACCTCCCTGGGCAACCCATTACAGGCTCTCACCACTCAATCTGACTGAATCTTTAAGAAAGTAGACCTACTGTTGTTCTCATAAAGTGCTTCACAGACTTTGTGCTTTATAGAAGACCTGGATAGTGCTGAAGCTTTTCCAAACAAAATATTAACGATGTCTTTGTCTCAGATTTTTCTTTAGCCCAGCTACAGGCATAAACTTTGTATCCAAATTGGTACAAAAGCGGTTGCTTTCCTTCTTGTCCTCCCAGCTTTGTCAGTGCTTCCTTGTGCAGTAAGCTTACAGCATATTTAAAAATATGGCACTAGTTCATCTAAAGGTTTGCATGTCAAGAGATAAACTTCTGAGAGAATTTTTCTGTGACAAAGCATGTATTGTTAGATAAAAGGTAATGAATAAAACAATTAACTAAAATACGAAAAACTTAGAATCCTTAGAGTTGCTATTTGATGTGCAAGAGGATTATATTGCTTTAAATAGCTATCTGCATTTTTCATTGCCTTTTGCAAAGGTACCTGGTCAATCCCACACTGCCCAAAAAAGAAGGCTTTTTGATTTTGTAGAAGTTTTGTACAGAGAAGTAAGGGAGAGGAGAAACCCTCAGTGTCATCATATGTTGTAAGTTATTGTAAACTCTTGCAGTTCCTGCTTGAACCAGTGGTGCCAAAGTGAGGTAACCACCTTAGCTTTGTCCCCCAGGCTGGTGTTCTTGCTTCTGGTCTGACACACATCTAATCCAATGGCTTTATTTTTCCTACTGGGAAGTTGGGTTGGCACAGAATCTGCCATAACGTATCTTAATACTTGTAAAGAAAACTTAAGGTGTGTGGTGTTACATAGCTTACTGATGAGAATAGCTGGGGTGCAGGATATTCTTCTGTTGAGGGGTAAGCAGAATTGTTAATGCATCCTTCAAGATGTTCTGAGATCTTAGCAATGGAGAAAATCTGAAGTGTTTACCTTCTGTAGAGGTTAAAGCTGACAACTGTCATTTTCTTCAGATGGAGAACAGAGTTCATGTGACTTGCTAGAAATTGCACAGGAAGACTGTACCAGGGTATGGAACTGAGCCTGCATCTCTTAAATAGCTGTCAGCTCTCTTCTGGCTTGATGTTTCATGTTTTCTGCAGTGAGGATGAAGTTTTAATAACTGCTTTTTCAAACATAAGCACTTATTTTAAGATTTTAAAGTCTTTTAAAAGAATTATTTTTTTTAATTTTACTATCTTTCCTGTGTTCCATGGCTCCATTTGGCAGGTACTGCAAACTTTGACATATCCAGTCACATTTCATTGGAATAAACATTAATATACTGTTAGTATGGCATATGGCTGAAAAAAACACTGAAAGTCAGAAAACCAATACAATCATTAAAAATACTCTTCAATTATGGACACAAAGTTTTAAATAGTTAAATAAGAGGCCTAATTTCAGTATGTTGAGCCATTCCAACAGCAAGTAGCCACAGGTTTTTTAAAACAATTAGGTGATAAACTTCAGAGTCTGGAAATTTTGAGCAAGAACTTTGTAAGCAACCATGCTCTGCCTCACAATCTGTTGATAGTTTTCTTGACAACTAAGCTTCTTTTAATGCAAACGAAGTACAGAGTTAGGAACTAAGTGAAATTGATTCACCAGTTCGGGTGGTGAATGGCTGGAGAGCAGCCCTGAGGAAAAGGATCTGAGGGTCTGGGTTAATGAAAAANGATTCTATGATGTACTTTTAAAAATCTCCATTTTTAGGACATTCTGATTTTCCCGTTACTTTTAGCAGAAAGAGAATTAGTTATGATGGAAAAAGTTGGATGAAACACTTGCCTTGCATTGTATGTAGAACTGAAACTTGTGGTTATTGTTTATTAAATTATAGCAAGGAATTGAAAAATTTTCTTTGAAAATTCCAGTGTGTTTAGGTTGTTAAACGTGGCAAGCACCTCAGGATTCCAACAAGGTGATGTTGGTGGTTGATTGTATAAGATGAGAATTTCGATTGGCATGGAGAGGTAACTCAAATACTGCTTGGATATGCTCACAGCAAACCTGCTGCTAAGCAGGTAGATGTTACATATAACTTCGAGTCTTGATAATAGACTTCAGTGTTAGATAAAAATTTTAATGATGGATACTGGGGAGTGGTGTCCTGCTAACCTCTTGTTTGTGAAGGCTTTTAAGTATCTTAAATGCTAGTAGATGAGAACTCCTGTTACTGGTGGTGTTGGCTTTCTGTTGTCATCCCCAGCACTTAGTGCTGTTTGCCTGTCACTTCCTATGCCACCAGAGCCTTACTGTGAGAACTGATAACGTCATTAAACGTAGTTTAAAGATTTATAGAGTTCTGCAAACTTTCAGAGCAAAGATCTCACAAACATCTTGATGATCAGAGTTTTTTCTGTAGGACTTCCCTTCAGTGAATAGCAAACTCTTATCCCATAGAAAGTGCTGGCAAGCCATTGGATTTTCAGATATCCTTGCTATTGTACCATTGAATTGGGTGACAGAGCTGAAGACAGGCTATATCTGCAGTGTTTCACCAAAGCAGGCTGAACACATGGGAGGAGTTTGTCATCATTCTCATTGTCTCATGAGATCTTGGAGGTGGGCAATTCTCTATAGATATGATTTCTTGATGAAGTGATTGGCAATGACTTGGAAAGTTCTTCAGTGTCCTTCATACAGAAATGATATGCATTATTCTGTTGCCTCTGTTACAGCAAAGGAATTTAGGTTTATTATATGACCTTGGAGTATATGTATGGGATAGTACCATACACAGTTCTTGTTCCTTGGATTGTCTGAAATGTAAGCTGCCTGGAAATAATGTGTTAAACAATTTTCAGCCAAAGCACTTTATAGTAGCAGTTGGGAAGTTAATATTTGTGTGTGTGTAAAGTGCTTCCTTACGTTGGGTGGTTTTGGTTTTTTGTTCCTGTTGGGCTTTTGCTTGAAAGAGAACTGTTTTATTTCTTAGAAGCACAGTGCCAAGGGTGAGCCTACCAAACAATTTCAGCAAAACTGACATTGGTTGAGACTTTGCCTAAACCTTGAAACCAAACTGCAAATGTAAGCTTACAGAACTGAACTGGTTTTCAAGTATTTTATTTAAACTAAGGCGATTATTTTCAGGAAGTTTCAGGTCTAAGAACAAAGATAGTTTCTGAAACCTCCTCAAAAGAGATATGGTGTGGTGGTTATTTATTATTCTAAAATTAGTCTTCATGTTGCTTTATAATTATTATTTAATTTGCTGCCCTATGAGTAAGTTCAATTATCCTGACTTTATATACCTTAGTTTATCCATCTGAAGAGTTTGCTTCCCAAAGGCTGTATAAGGAGTTCATGTCAAAGCTTAGAATAAAATATTAGATCCCCAGTCCTGCAATTAGGCCATATGCTGTTCTTTATAGCAAACTAATTCATGACTCAGCCACCTAATTGCAGTGGGACTTCCAATAAGCTCTTTAACACCTACCTATTTATAAAAATTATTTTAAGACTCTTTTTTTAGTTGAGTTATGGTTAAGTAATTAAATCCTTACACAATATAGCTTACAAAATTGAATATTAAATGCAATTAATTATTAAACTGAAATGACTTGCTTGCTTCAGAATGGAGGGGGGGGTTTACAGGTGTTCTGTGTGGATTCACCTGAGAAGCAGTAATAATTTTCATTAGAGAGCAAAGTGCTCAAACTTAGCAGAAACCTACTTACTTTTAGATTTACACATCTATCTCCTGGTACCTTCTATACATGCATACAAACACAGGCACATCTTCATTGCTGTATATTTGCAGGACTCCATGGAATAGATACAGCTCTGCAGATAGCCAATGATGTTGATTTAATTCATAATGATAAAATTTAATGCTACCAAAATACAAAGAATTGGAGTTTGGAAAAAGTTAAATGTCTTCTCTGGATGAATTTCTTAAAAGGCAGCAATTGCTTTAGAAGTACCTTTTTTTTTTTCTTTTTTCTGATACTTTGATTGAAGAATTGACAGCTTTCAACAAACAGGTAAAATCAGTTATTTTCCCCTTGACCAGTCTTGCTTCCTCTCATTTAGGTATTTGAGAGGCTCAGAATTAAACTAGGGAACACTGTGTGTCTTGTGACCAGGGAAGTTATTCTGCCCCTGTACTCAGCACTGGTTAGGCCACACCTTGAGTACTGTGTCCAGTTCTGGGCCACTCAATTTAAGAGAGATCTTGAGGTGCTTGAACGTGTCCAGAGAAGGGCACCAAGGTCCTCACCTTGGTGGAGCCTGGAGCACAGCCCTACAAGGAGCAGCTGAGGGAGCTGGGGTTGTTCAGCCTGGAGAAGAGGAGGCTCAAGGGAGACTTCATTGCTGTCTGCAACTACCTGAAAGGAGGCTGTAGCTAAGGGGATTGGTCTCTTCTCTCAGGCAACCAGTGACAGAACAAGAGGACACAGTCTCAAATTGCACCAGGTCAGGTTTATGCTGGACATTAGGAAGAAATTCTTCATGGAAAGAGTGATTGCCCATTGGAATGGGCTGCCTGGGGAGGTGGTGGAGTCCCTATCCCTGGAAGTGTCTAAAAGGAGACTGGATGAAGGCACTTAGTGCCATGATTTAGTTAATTAGAAGGGTTAGGTGATAGGTTGGACTCGATGATCCTAGAAGTCTTTTCCAACCTGGCTGGTTCTGTGATTCTTTTCTTACCCCTTGAAGCAGATGGGAGTTTTAAAGATTGAGGATTCTGCATTGAATTGTGTCAAAGAGATAAGGAACACTTGGAATATGTGCTTTCTCTAGATGAAGAAACTTATGACAGAACTTATTTCAGGCAATCAAAGTTTGCAAGTTACATTACAAAATGTTTAGTAACATTCATGTATAAATCTGTAAATAGGCTAATAGATTTCACAGTAATTTGCTGTATTTTATTTCATATTGCCCAGAATTCTTTTACTGTGTTTTTCAGCAAAATTCTTGCCACACAGATTTTTTTTCTTTTTGTAAACCTGAGATGAAGAATAATTATTTTTACTGACTCTTTGATATTATTTGCATCATTGTCCCTGATATCTTTATCCTTTCAATTACATTTCATGGAATCATAGAATGGTAAGGTTGGAAGGGACCTCAAGGATCATCTAGTTCCAACCCCCTACTATAGGCAGGGACACCTCCCACTAGTAAAGGTCACTCAAGGCCTCCTCCAACCTGGCCTTGAACCCCTCCACGGAGGGAGCAGCCACAACCTCCCTGGGCAACCACCCACTCACCACCCTCACTGCAAAGGACTTCCTCCTAACATCCAGTCTAAATCTCCCCTCTGCCAGTTTAAACCCATTACCCCTTGTCCTGTCATTGCAAGACCTTGTAAATAGTCCCTCCCCAGCCTTCCTGTAGGCCCCCTTCAGACACTGGAAGGCTACTCTAAGGTCTCCTGGAAGCCTTCTCTTCTCCAGGCTGCAGAGCCCCAACTCTCTCAGCCTGTCCTCATAGGAGAGCTGTTTGAAGTGCTATCAAAAGTGGTAGTTTCAGACTCAGTGCAGCCCTTAGCAGCCTGATCTAATTGGAGATGTCCCTGCTCACCACAGAGAAGCTGGACAAGATTACCTTTGAGGGTCTCTTCCAACCCAATGCAGTCTGTGGATCTGTAAATATATTCTTAAGAAAAAAAACCCCTGTATGTAGAAGAGGGTGATAAAGTTGGTTGAGTACTGGAAAAACCTTTTGATAATTAGGAATAGTTATCATGGATAGATACCTTTACGTTGCAGTGGTCCCAGTGTTTAACATGTAAAGCCAGAAATCATTCATCTTTCCATAAACTTCAATGGAAGTTAAGCTAGTTATAAGTAGTAGTTTAAGAATACACTCTTTTTGCCTTACTTACTTCTACTACACTGGAAGTTTCTGCACTTTAGCTGTGCGTGTTTGGCTCTGATGTGAAGCTCATGCAAAAATTCTAGAAAAGATGCAACACTTTCAGACTGTGAAATGTGGAAGCAGGAACCTGTTTGAACTTTCTGATGTCTTCTGCTGTGCTGGTTCAGCTCACTTATCCCTCGCACCCCTAGTTTAGGGGTACTGAGACATCTCTAGTACATTTTAAGGGAATGGGATCTGTTTATTTGCCTTGGTGTACATATTTTTTGTCATTAGTTGGTTTCCTTGTGTTTTCCCTGCACATCAACTTTTATCCAATGGCAGTGCTAACCAGAAATCTGAGAAGTACCTTGTGAAAGAGATTCAGATAGGATATCAGATTCTGACTGAGTTAAGATCTGAGGTAGGAAGAGAGGTAAAAATTTCTGAAAATTATTTACATACCAGTCGTGCTGTGATTTTCCAAATGTTTTAAGGTGTTACTCAAAGTACACATTAAGCAGAAATGTGGATGATGTATGTGCTGTGTGAGGTAAGATGAAAATTCAGAAGCTATTTATTGCTACGTGCCGTGGAATGACTGTGTGGTCAGTGGTGCATAGCTGAGCCCCATAAAACATTTGAAGTCAGTATTTGTTGATTCCATATGGCTATGGTGTTCGGGCTCAGGAAAACTGAGGGATTACTGTAGTCTGCTGGTCCCAGAATCTTGTTTAAGATGGATAACAGAGTGAGATTTAGCACTGAATAGTTATCTAGCACTGGGAACTGCATACCGTTTGTCTTTTTATGGAGCAACAGCTGTATCTTGCCATTAGCAGTATCCTAGATATGATGGTATTTCACTCTGCACTGGTGTCTTTCATGGGGGCATAAATGAGGGCAGTTGAGTTATCTTTTCAGGAATTGCCACTGCTTGGTATCTCATGTTGGAGCTTAAAATAGATTATTTAAATAGTGTGAAGTATGTTGTTCTCTAAACGTGTTCTGCAAATACATGTAATTGGTCTTGCAAAAATTCAAGATCCTTTCAGGAACAAAGTCAAACCATCCTGTGTTGTGTTTTAGTGTATTTCTTACAGGCTCTGCTATGATGTTTGCCTTGGAATGCACACTGCACTGATACAGAAGAAAATGGCAGCAGTTATTATTTTCTTGTGGCCCTCATGCTTTTGATTAGGAACGATCAGTGCTGCTCAAAGCTTTTCAGTGGTACTGAGAAAATTGGATCTTTCTGCTGCAGGAACAATGAGCAGAGCTGTGCCACTTCTCTGGAACCAAAAGGGGACAGGCAGGGGGAGATGAGCTGTACTGAAAGACAGGACCTCTGCCCAGCTCCTGTAGTGGGCAGAGATCATACATCCTGTGATGGCAGCAACAATCTGGCTTTCAGAACTGTGGTGAGGTTTTAGGCTCTTTTGCTGTGCTAAAAGTATTTGTGAGTAAGTAAAATTCTGCTTTAAGCTTTTTGAGGATTTTGTAAATTAATGTATTTTATTTTTGTGGTTGTATGGAAGGATTCTGCATTGCTGCTTGGGCGTTGCAAGGGCGTTTCCCATTGTAAAGAAGTTGTCTTCCTCTTGAGTCACTGAAATGTGACAGGGTGAAGAGTCTGTGAGAAAGAGGTTATGTTGTTCCCTTCAAATTTCATTAGAATCATCTGAGACATTGTCTTTTCCCATTGTGGGCCTGTGCTGCTGCACACTGTCTCAGCAGTGGGTGTGCCAGTATCTGGCCAGTCCAAAGCTCTGCAGGAGCAGGCAGAAGTCTTCTCTGGCAAGATTAGCAGCTGCAGCAAGGACATTGTTGAGCTACAGTACTAAGTAAGGCAGGAAATTCTGGCAGCGTTGGGAGATAATGAGCAAAGAGCCATCTTGACCTTCAGAGTTTGTAGAACTTGATTTAGTCAAGAGCTGGAATTTCTGTAGTGTGTTACCAGAACTTGAAAGCTGGGAAGCACAGTGTGAGGAACCTTAGAGACTCTGAATGAAGACAATCAGTGGCTGGAACCATTATATGGAACCACATAGTTTATGTAAAGACTTTTCAGTTCACATGTGGCACTGTCCAACAGACAGTCCATCCATCATCAGCTTGATACTTGAAAAATGCACTACACAGATATCTGGTCTGTCTCTCCCACACTCAACTTGCATCTGGCAGGACTAATAACAAACCAGGACTAACAATGGCTCCAGACCATAATGAAGCTTCTTCTGCTCAGTTTTTCCTATTTGGGATATTCCAACCTCCATTATTCTGGATAGTGGATACTGACTTCTATGTGTAGAAAGACAAATTGGATTGCTCTGTGTTTACATATTAGAATCATAGAATCAGCCAGGTTGGAAGAGACCTCAAAGATCATCCAGTCCAACCTAGCACCCAGCCCCCACCACTATCCAGTCAACTAGACCATGGCACTAAGTGCCCCATCCAGGCTTTTCTTCGACACCTCCAGGGACAGCGACTCCACCACCTCCCTGGGCAGCCCATTCCAATGCCAATCACTCTCTGTCAAGAACTTCCTCCTAATATCCAGCCTATACCTCCCCCAGCACAACTTGAGACTGTGTCCCCTCCTTCTGTTTCTGGTTGCCTGGGAGAAGAGACCAACTCCCACCTGGCTACAACCTCCTTTCAGGTAGTTGTAGA